>JANVCF010184745.1:0-10510 GCA_025388745.1 Hydrozoanthus gracilis
GAGGGGGGATGAGGGGGGACGGGGGGGGGGGCGAAGTGTGGTTGTTAGCGTACATGTACAACACAGGAGGGGAGGGTGCGTAGCTCGTTTCTTTTTGTTTTTCTGACACCGAGGAGACACAACAGCAAACGACGGACATGGAGAGGTTCGTCGCAAGAAATCGGCCGTCACTAGCAATAATTTCTCGGCTTACGGACAACTCATTACAGACCTTAACAGAAGAGGTAAGAAAAATATTCAAAGCCAATGCGAGAATACTCAAACTAAATATATACAGCAAGAATTTAGAAGATTGTTCCGTTTGAGTTTCAAGGCCTACCGCCAGCGTCTGCGTGCTTAAAAATACAAGCAAAAATGCAACACGTGGTAAGTAAAATGACAGTTTGAAACTAGTATTATGAGTTAATGCAACTGAGCCTGGTTTACAAAGCTCTCCTTCGTTAAGACAAAGATTTTAACTCATTTTTCATTGTTTTCTCGGAACAGAAGTATTACCGTCGTATGTATAAAACCGGCAAAGTTTGTCGATTCAAATATTTTATCTCCGTAATGCGGTGCGGTTAACTATGAACAGCTGTTATGAAAACCTAATATTAATTGTCTTTTACCATCAACCCTGCTTTCATTGCTTTTTTCGATAAATGGGACTGGTCTTTTTCCCTTTTACGGCACAATGGTTAACACAATTCTTCAATATTTATTTATTTTCAACATTTTTAGGGAGCACGAACGCGAGAAAAACCCAAATGTGAATGCTCAGCGTATTGTCAAAACAGAAACATTAAACCATAACTTAAACGTATTTCTAGGCTAGCTGCGTTGTTCGAAGGCTAGTTAACCGTTTAACCCATTGTTTATGTAAGCCAAGATTCAAGCAGAAATATTTTCTTCTCTTAGGAACGGTTTACGGTATTTATAACCTACTGAAACGACTTGTGAATTCCAAAATTATAGCTCAGTATCTGTAAAGCTGGAAACAGAACATCGTTTAGTGTGAATCGGCCTTTGAAAACTGGGCCATGGCGAAAGATTTTTTTTGTATCAAATTGAGCCTTTCGGATTTGTAGAATTGCTGCGAGTTATTTGGTTTAAGTATTTTGACGGGACGGATTATCATGTGTTAAAAACGTGCGCGGGTGCAAATTATTTCTTGAATTATTTCTTTGTAAAATGTCGGTAAAAAACCCCCTGGTTTTTAATTCTCAATGCTGTTTTGCCTTGCATTCAGCGCAGAGCTGCTAGCGAGTGATACCCGAATAGTTAAATGAACATTTTACATTTTATTACGTTAAATAAAAATATACTGACCGACTGAACCAATATCTTGAAAACAAGTCAACAAATGCTCAATCGAAGTGACTTTTGAAACTTTCTTTTTTCTTGAGTTTTTGAAGAAAAACGATGCAAAGCTGAGACAGAAATTTACCCATGAAAATGTGCCTAAAACCAAAACCTAATTGATTGACAAATAGATTCATGATCACAACGGTATATGAGCTAGTTGGGTAGCAGAACACCACAGCTATCATCACGATCAGTAATGCGTTTTCTTTATTTCACCAACAGTTCATTAGTTATAAATACCGGAAGCTCTATCTGTTATTTCAGACTGTCTTATGCAAATCCTTTTGTTTATTTTCATTTGTCGGACAGTTATAGACGAGTTTTTGTTTACATTCTTTGCCTCATTAGCGTACACACTCTAACTTCTTTCCATTTCAACTACAGAAAAAAGACTTCTGAGTAATAAGACGTTTCTGGAAAAATGAATTTTCATTGAAAATCTGAGGTTATTAATCTCTCCTTTATGCGGTCTTAGAAGTTGTAGATTTTACAAAGAATGTACGTATAGGCTCGTTATCGTTCTTGCCTTCAACTGCTCCAACTGTTTTACATTTTTTGAGTGGTGCTTTCTTCTTTAAAACTACACAAATTTATTGGTCCGAAAATTCGGTCACCAATAATTTTTTTAGTATTCTAAATCTTTAAAGTCAGCTGTTGTTTGTCTCTGTTCTTTCGACGACTTAACTTGTATGCTAATGAAGCAGAATGCAAACAATGACGTCAAGCTTAAACTCGCCTTCAAAACACGTAAACTGCTTGTCTTTATGTAAATATCAAAAATATTTTCTGCCTCTGACTTGGCTTTAACCATGAAGGAAAATTCATTTTTTACGTTTCTAAAGTCGTTTCTTCGATCTTCGATAAATTTTTTCCGATCCATCAGCACGGACTGGCAGGACTCGTATGACAAGCTGCACGTTTCTTCGAGGAGGCAATTTTTCATTCATCTACCGACAAGTTCGAGTTTAAAACAGGTTGCTTGCTGCATTGTACTGGCGGCTCAGAAATAGGGGTTAAGCGGAGGGAGAGTGAGGCTATGACGTCAGATATGAGTAAGAATTGGCTCGGACTGAAAAAATTCATCATTGGAGTGAGATATCACACACAACGTAATTTGTAACTTTCCCTCTTGACTGTGTAAGTGAGCCTATGACAACAAAAACTGTTCATGCGCTCGCTCGCTCGCTCTCCATAACTACGTCACACGTTACCTTCGTTTACCGCTGACAAGTCAACAAGCGCCCACGCTCACAATGACTCCAAACGGCCCGAAACACGCACATACAAACTAGAGTTTCTCGGAAAATCAGTGCAACACAAGAAAAAAACCTTTTAGATATGTTCTCAATTCCTTGAAGGATTTCATTTACTGAAATGTTGATTTTAGATATCAGTTCCCCTTTAACGAACAGCTGTTATTCAACGTATACCTCGCCTGCTACGGAGACAGCCCCTTTATTTCTGATTTCTGAACTGGTGATCTCCTGCCCGCCGGCAAGCCACACTTGCAAAGCAACTGAACCACAACTGTTCCTGTTTGCTGTACACGCTAGCTCCGTTTCCTCCTGTAAAAGAACTACGTCACTTCCGTTATAACTTGACAGAGCTCCATTACGTATATTGAACTAAATATCAGACCCATTTCCGCGAGACAATAGGCCGTATATTGCTCCAGAGACTTAAAATGAGGAAATGACAGAAGAAAAAACTTGAACGATCAAAATATATAGTTCTTGCGTTTATTTTAACTTCACAAATTCGCAAAGGTCACCGAGTCTTGAAAATCAGCAGAAAATCTAGTCACATCTTCTGATGAACGTTTTTTCACCCTAACGCAATCTAATTGGTAACGAAACCGATAATCACTATTTTTAAAACACTAAATAACTGCAACATAGTTTTGAGAGAACTGTCTGGTTTACGTGACGGCTAGTAAGCACACTTACAAAGAAAGAACAACTAAAAGTTAATGATGAAATTGTTCTTCCTCTGAAGTTTTCGGACTGCTGGCAATAATTTCGAGCATTATAATTAGTCCTTCGCCGTTCGAAGCAGTTTCTTATACTAACTTGATATTATCAACGTTTCTGAGAAAGAGAGACTACGACCAAGGTTATACCCGCGCTTAAGAGAAAAAAAAACAGTGAACTGGAACCGAGTTGAGTATGACTGCTCAACAACTCGATGACGAATATTAGTCGGCACCTGTTAAGAGCACGTCACAGGTAAACATGAGTAATAAACAAGAACAATCACGAGGCTGAAATTTTGATCAATCAAATTTTGTTTAATCATTGTAAAGAGATTGAGTTGTACGAAAAAGTTCCGTAAAGCGTAATAACGTTTCGTAATTTTCGTTTGGATATTCGGAAAATAAGAACGATTTGAGGCTGAAATCGTTAAAAAGTTACAGAGCAGCTCAGCCGAAAGTTACTAGTTCATATAAAAAGCTTGTAGCCGGGTTAAATAAGGAACATGCCTCGACTTTAACCCGAAATTTCTTAAAAGGATGTGCAACGTCATCACGTGATGCACATGACGTCATTTGACCTCCTCCTTTGTGTGAGAGAAAGAACCAATAGCTACACTGTATAGATTCTCACTCCTACTTTTTAAACTGCACTTAGCTTTTGAATAGAACAACCCTTTTCTAAAATAGTAAAGTAGTTTCTGTTAAGTGCACTATTTCGGAAGTCCACAAGACCAATATCTGTCCACTGATAGATGCCGCTAAGTTTACTTTGCTGACCCCCCAAGACACTTCACAATGATAGGTCATAACTTAATATATTTCATGAGTAAAGAGAGTAATTTGTGCGAGCAAGAGTGATAAGGGATGTTAGTTCTGCTTCTATTTTTATAAGCGGTTTTGAAAAGTCAAGTATGTTCGCCCGGTAAATCACGGAGCAGGAACTACATGTAAAGAAGTTTAGGGTAGTGTTAATAGACTGACTACGAGGAAGTTATCGGCGAAAGATTTAAACCCCGTGAATTTCCCTCGGCTTGACGGAACTAGCTGACATTGTGAAAGAAAACGATTATTACATTTGGAAACAGAAACGCTAAAAAAGATTAATTTTCAAATGACCTGTTGATTCAAGAAAGCTTTGTCGTGATAAGTGGGTTGTTCATTTATCAAACAATAGACACGTCTACGCTTAAATTACCATACAGGATGAATTTTGTGTTTGCATGATGAACACCCACTAGCTAGTGTGGGTAAAATATCGCTTGAGGTCGAGCATCGACCTGTTTCAAGAATGCTGTTTTCTTAAGGCGGCCAACGCACTCTGCAACGGTTAGCACATAAACTTCAATAAAGAAGATACATTTTGAGCTATATATACGTAATCCATTAGGGTCGGACCATTATTGCATGGCGTGACAGTTCTGTTCGTCTCCGGCCCCTTGGTTTTGTTCAGTCACGCTGATAAATTGCGATGTTGTTTCCTGTTTTTAATCTAAATCTCCCTTGCACTCTACGCACTAAAAAATCTTAAAGTTTCGAGAACATTAAAATTTACCTGTAGCCCTACAGGTTAAAATCAATTTTCCTCATTTCCCCTCGAGGTCAGATGAAGCTGTGTGACGCACGGGATTCAGAGTTCCTTGTCGTTCAACCAATGAGGACGCTCGTTATATCGCGTTCGAACAATGAATATTTATTACACTCTGCGCTTGTGCGATCGCAGTGTTGGAGAGAACACCATTCAGTTCTGCGCTTTTAGCTCTTATATAGCATAATTTTTTGTTTACTGACGCGCAGATCGTGAAAAGGTTTCGAAGAAGCAGCATTGAGTCCAAATCATCAAACAAAAATGAAATTTTCAGTCTAGTGAAAACGGCAATTCGGCTATGTCACACAGTTACGAAGTTGCCGATGTCTTAGCCAGGAGGCCACGAGCGGTACAAAAATGTTTTCTGGCGTTTTCTGTGAAGCTTCCGCTTAAAGCTTGTTAAATTCTTGGTTGTTTCTTACTAAAATAGACAACTCAATCTGTTGACGTAGTTTAAAGTTTCAATCTGTTTTCGGCAGGGCTCAAGAACGGCCTCTGATGTTGCTGTCGATCCGCATCAACTTGGCTCGTACCAACCCTATGTCGAAGATTCTGAAATTTCAGGCAAGTAAACATACCGTATTTTTTTTTACTCGACTATGAAATGAGTATATATCGTTGAAGAAGTAAAGAAGCCGTCATAATGTTTCAAAAAATGCTCGCTTGATTGTTATTAAGACAATAAACAGATTTATTCAGTAGCGGCTTCATTTCTTCAAAACATTTTCTTAATCGATTTCAACAACCGCGAGACCGGGTGAGTGATTTAGTTTACAGACGGGAACAGTGTTTCACGCCGAAACTCTATAAGAACATCCACTAGCAGCTAAAATAAACTCTTTTGATAATTTCAGTGCAGTTAAGTGTTTCTCCTTTTTCAATAAAACTTTTCGTACATTAGTATAATTTATTGGGTCCATAAAGATGGCGGCAAGCGCTGTCTTCATCTTCGTTTGCCTAAGAGTCCGAGTGAATTGCTTTCCTGTAGCATTATGCTGTTGTTTACTTGTCTGTTTTAAATGCCTTTTTACTTTATTTTGATATCGGTTATCACAAACAACCTTCCAGCTTTTAATTTAGGCTTTCTGAGTTTGTCGGTAAACTGCGTGAAATCCCAGATATTTCATTCTAGAAGTCTTCAATTCATTCACTTTCATGAAGTTTCCGTCAGGCTTTCCTACTGTGGCTGTCTTCGTATGTACGTCTGTAGTATAATTGCATATTTTGGTGATACTTATATATGTGTTTTACCGCAAATAACGAATGATATCATTTCAAATATAAATGCTGCCAGATATTGAAAAAAATTATTTTTTTAAATTACTTTCGACGTAATACTACGCTTGCTAATGTTGTAGTGCGGTTCGATATTGTCATAAATTTCCTTTTAACGCAAAATATCTTAACAGCTTTCGCGTTCTTTGTACCTTTTGTTAAGTATGACTTATAAGCTTTAAATCGCTGACTCACAGCTGCAAAGCAAATGGTACAATTATCAAATCAGTTGACGCGTTTCTTTCTGGCTATTCACGTTGTTTCTTTCATTTTACGTGCACCAACTAGTATTTTATAGTCAAACCACTTTATATATATTGTGATGTGGACATTTTTCACGATTTACTGTAACGTTACTTTGATAAATCTCAGGGGAACAAGTATTTTAGCGTTTCGAAAGCGGAGTCTTGGTAAAAGGAAGGAAAAGAAACTTTCGAAACCTCATGATGTCTGATTAAACAACAAAATCTCACAACATTGTTTAGTGCCAAGGTCATACCAGTAAATCTTTGTTTCACTTTCAATAAATTGTACACTTTCAGTGTACCCGCATCATTAAACTTTATAACACATTGTTAATGAATAACTAATTGTGAAAAACTGTTCATAAGCGTTTTTGTTTTAGTATTCTTTAACTTACTGATTAAAATCTAGAGGTCGGCAATCACAAAAGGATCATGCATAAATATGTGGATGTTGTAGTCCATTTGAAACTAAAATTTCTTCGTAAAAATTAGCAACTGAGGCATTTAGTTGTTTTGTTACACTGAACAGTTTTACCTGTAATTTTTCTCTTACATTTAAAATAATATTTTTGCATGTTGATCAATGTAGGACATATTTAAAATTTTTTAAATAAATCTGCTCCATCTGTCTTAGTTTGTAATTTGAATATAAAGAATCCATTTCTAAATCCATTTTTGCATCTTTTTTTTGCATCAGGGGTCAAAGGTACTTTAAACTGTTTCAAGGTTTTGAATTTTTAGCATCTTAAAAAATCTTGAAAATAACAGAATTGTCTCTACAAGTCTTATCATGTGCAATCTTTAATAACACAAGAGTCAAGTTCTAAAGCTTATTGTGGCAGTTTTTGTTGAATTGAACATTTCATGGAAAAGTCACAAAGTTCTTACACAGCCATGGACATAGAAGAGGGGGGAGGGGTTGAAAAATAGGATTGTAAATAATTGTTAATACTACCTTGAGTAGAACAAGGAAGATATGAATTTGAAAGTGTTTATTTGGAGAGGGTGTTCACGCGAGTTAATGCAGTAGATCATTTGGAAGTTGTATTGATAACATGATAGGTACATAAGAACCATTGACTATTACTTAAGTTTTATCAGTGACCATAAAAATGTAATTGTTGGCCCCTTTATAGATCACCGACAGATATTTGTGGGAGTTCATATTCCCCTCAGAGGAAGGAGTGATAGCAGAATAGAGAGAGCCTCCTCACGTAGTCGGGGTCATGGCCATCATCATCACAAGAGGAAGAAAAAGAAGGGAGGAAGAGCTGGTGATTCAGTGGATGAAGGTAAAGTTCTGTACTTTGATAGTAAATAACTTATTTTATTAACCATAAAAGATATGACAATAGGGGTAGTGAGCTGGCTGTGATAAGGAAAGTAGTTCTGGGATGTAACGCATTTAAAACTATGTCTTATAATATGTTGTGTGGGAAAAGGTACTCTTGGAATCTTAACCCTTTCAGCCCTAAGGCATTTGTCAACATCTAAATTCTCCTTACAGTAAACAAAAAAAAACAAGTTGGTAAGTGCTGAGAATATGAAATTTGATAATCAACCAAAACCTATTGAAGTTGAATTAAGAAATTCTCCCAAACTTCTTATAGGAGTACTGTGGACTTAATTTGGGAGAATTTACAAACTCATCTTTAGGCACTCTTAGGAGTTAAAGAGTTAAAGGAAGAACCTACAGGACATGTATAAGACCTCCCATGATATACGGATTAGAAATGTGGGTAGTAAGATCCGTTGAAGAAATTATTTTGAGAAGAGGAGAAAGACTTATGGTTCGAAAGATGTGTGCTGTAAAGCTGGCTGATAAAATAAACACAAAGAGAGTTGATGGAAAGATTAGGTCACTGGAGGATAAAATTGTTGAAGTTGTTTTATACAAGGAAGTTTGAGATGTTTGGGTCATGTATTGAGAAAGGATGATGACGAGATTTAAGATAATAGAGGAAGAGGAAGGGCGTAGATAAGTTTGAAAAGAATGATGGAGAGAAAATGTCATAGCATTGTCAAGGTTTGAGTTTTGAGGGCGCAAGTGATCGAGTTGTGCCAGGTCATGGAGGGAGAGTCAGTGACCCCTTGAAAAGTGGAAAATGATGATGATGATGATTAACCAGGAGGCAGAGAGGTTCAGTTGTTAGGGTGTTTGTTGGATTTGCGTGCAATCCACTCTGACCACTGACAGGATTTGGCTTCATTAATCCCAGTATAATAACTTAATATACAAGAGGCTACAGGTATAGCCTTCACTCGCGACCCGCTCATCTTAAAAACCTTTCAAAAACATCTTCACTTCTCCTTCAAAGCGGAGTCCAAAAGCTACCGACCGCAAATGACTGCAAAAAAGTCACACAAATAAACGCAGCCAGATTTACTACTCGCTCGCCTGACGGCCGTGAGTAATAATCATAATGTTAACTTACTTTGTATCAGTTAGGTAAGGAGAAGTTAGATGTTCATAACTGAAATGGGCTGAAAGGGTTGAGTTATATAATAAGAGGTTAGATATTGATATACTGTCTGGTACTGAAAGGGTCAAGTTATGTAAGGCAGGCTTTCAAGTGATCCTACTTTCCCCACTATTTCCTACTTTTTTTACCCTTCTCCTACTATTCCTACTTTTATCTTGAAATTCCCACTATTTCCTACTTTTTATATGCCACAATTTCAACAAATTGTGCAAGATTGTATCTTATGCCACAATTTCAACAAATTGTGCAAGATTGTATCATGCAGGAATAGGGACCAGGCCTTGCAGGTGTTCAGGGTTAAAGCCTGGAACACATGTTGCAAGGAAGATTTCTTGACGAACAAAATGTTCATCTGGTATATCCAGTCCATATGGCTCACACTCATACCAGCAGTGAAACGAGTCACAGGCAGACTAGAAACAGTTCATCTGTACTTCTTCAAAGATCTGTGCCAAAGGCTGCATTCTTAGTCCTTCTTCTAAGCCCTCAGTTGTCCTACTTTTCTCCTACTTTTCCCCTTGAAATCCTTCTTTTGTCCTACTTTATAAAGAATTTCAGTACTACTTTTCTCCAATTTTTTCATCTGGGTGTGCTCAAAAGCCTGGTAAGAAGTTAGGTGTTGATGAACTGGTTTGGGCAGAAAGGTGAAAGACTAACAAAAAATCGGATGCTACCAATTCAAAGATAAAAGTGATTAAGATTTGATAATATAACTAATACCAAATAGAATTTAATGATTCACAAACTATTGTTTTACGTAGCCTCCAATCAGTCCATGGACAACCCTACTGCCAAGGTCCGGTTCATTCTTGGAGGCCAAGAAGCCGATCATGACGACCAACCTCACGATGTGTTTACAGAGCTTGAGGAGTATTGCTGTGATGAGAATGGTATTGAGGAGTGGAAAGAAACAGCAAGATGGCTTAAGTTTGAGGAAGATGTTGAAGAGGGCGGTGATAGATGGAGCAAGCCCCATGTGGCAACATTGTCCTTGTATAGTGTGTTTGAACTTCGTAGTTGTATCATAAATGGCACTGTCCTTCTGGATATGCATGCAAACAATCTCATTCAGATAACAGGTGGGTTGAACTACTGACTGTGCAGTCATAGCAAGAACTATGCATGGTAGTTTACATTTTAAATGATTAGTTTGATACTAATGATTTTTTCAGCTGTTTTTAAACTCCAATTAGTTTGTTTTGTTTAGTATTAAAGTTACTTTTATTTTTATTATTTTGACTTTTGAATTAGTCGATTAGTTTTTGTTGTTGCAGTTATATTTCTAGTATCAGTCCTAACTTGTAATTTTTATGATCTCTGTAAAGCTTATGAGATCATGAATCTTCTTCTGGTTTGCAGTACTATGTAAGATTAGATTGTTATTATTGTTATTATTTTCATTGTCATTATTATTGTTATTTTGATGATTATTATTAAGTTATCATTAAACCATAGGAAGTTAAAAATTATATGGTAGGAATTTCTTTGTTTTAAAGCTAAAAAACGTGTCCATTCATGGCCCTAGTTGATCACTATATAGGACTATACTTGTAAAAATATTTAAATTATATTGCTGATCAGATCTAAGGTGTTGTAAAGAAGCTAT
>JANVCF010184756.1:0-10509 GCA_025388745.1 Hydrozoanthus gracilis
GCCGCATGGAGATCTGCAATCTCATCCAAGCCGAAACCATAAACAGTCTTCGTCGAATCGACTGACTGCAAGAGAGAGAGAGAGAGACACCTTTTTAAGCACAAGTGTAAGTTTGTTAGTCAAAGTTCAATGTAAATATTAGGTTTGACTACAGTACTGTCTAAGGTTTTTGATCATGAGTTTGAAATGGATTGCTTTCTATAGATATACTCATATGACTGCAAATTAAATTTAAAATGATTTGAATTAATTTTCAGCGGGCTTTCAGAAAATAGATCATAATTGCACTCGTGAGCACGAACAGCAGGGTGAATGTAAATTGCAAATGCCTCATTTACAAATCCAGAGGACTCACTGGTAAACCCTATTTTCTTAATGATATGCCCAAGCAACCAGGTGTGTATTATGGGCATATTTTATTGTAATATTTGTGTATTATCTATTGCTTGCTAACTTTTAACCTTTTTAAAAGGCTCTAGATAAGCCATTCTATGAGCAAAGCATGCAAGTGTTCATCTGCTCGTAAATTCCAGTAGTATCTATTTAGTGTATGTATAGATTTTGATATACTACTCATCAACATGTAGCAATAATTATTGGTTTAATGAATGCCTTCTTCTTGTAAATGTGTAGATCTTAGCTCATCAATATTGCTGTCAGTTTGTTATAATTCGTCTGATCTTTGAATGAACAAGGAAGAGTAATTAATAATCAAACTGTGGCTGGAAGAATGAACCAGTACCACTCTTGATGGTCCGACTTTGATAATCCGGGTGATCAGTTAGTTAATAATTAAATCAATTCTTGATGAACAAAGTGTAAAATTGACAAAAAACTGTAAATCATCATAGCAGCCCTTTATAGTTCAAGGCGACAGGGTGCCAAAGACTACTGTAAAGATAAAGTAATATAAAGTTTGGATGGTACACAATTGAGAGAGTGTTTACTCAAGAACTTGAAAGGGCAGAAAAGGAGCTGAGCCGTAAAGTTCCTGGGTTGAAATATACACATGTATACCGGGCAAAAAATAGTGTGAAATTGCCACTTTAATTACTGCTGATGAAGAATGTTTCGAGACATTAACATATCAAGAGCCCATAACTAGGAGCGTCCATCTAAACCGGGTGGAGTCCAAATCACGGTAGTAGAAGAGGTTATTTTAGAACAGTTTCCCGCGAAACATGTTGCCATATATGGTAGCGGGATTTATGCTAGCTAGAAAAATACAAAAAGGCGGACGCAGCGTGCGTTGCTACACCCACTAAAGACCAATATAATGCCGATAAAGCCCCTAACATAGTCCCTAAGATATAGATATAGCTGGTGGCTTCCCTCCAGACCCCCTTTTTTATCTTGTCCCGTCTATGAATCCCATAATTATAATTAAAGAAGCAAGTGCGCGGCGAGAAAATGGAATTTCAAGATAAGTGGAAAGACGATCCATGTCAGTTTTTCAACTTATAACGCTTTATAGTTTTACAAGAAATTCGAATACCTTTGAGATTTATTAGAGATGAAGCGATCTCATACTGAAGTGCTTGAGAAAGAATAATTCTTGTTAAAAAAATCAGGAACAAGGGTCGATTGCGATAAAATTGGATGCGAATCGCACGTTAACATCTAGCGTCGCAAGTGATTCCAAGCACCTGCAGCCTTCTGTAAGAAGTAAATTATTAGAGAAAAAAGATTCCAATTTTTAGCTATTGTCTCTAGGAAAAAGAACCGCCAAAATGTAGAAAATTGGTATCATTTGTTGACGGACTCGAGTAACCGTTGTGAACTCATGCATGGAAATAAATAACGATAACTCTCCTTTTGTCACAAATTGCGAAGAATTCATTCCCGAGGTTGTTCTGATTGCTTTCGCAGAAAAAACTTGCTATTACAAAAACAAATCGGTCCTTTTAATCTACTACGGTTTATTATAACTTCCGATGGAAAGTGGGGTCTGCTATGCGAAATTTTTGGCCCTCAAGACCTGGAAGAATTAGGGAAACAGTCATCCCTAACGGACGACGAAGAGCTAACAAATCTGGTTGCCACTTTTTTTCACCTTCGCATCGCCTCTGTCCTGGTCTCATCGGCTTAGAAGATATTCAAAAAAAAAACTGGGATAAGTTCCAGAAAGTATTGCTGTAAGTGGAGTTCACTCGATCCACTGAAAAAAACGTTAGATGTGGCACACCCCCAGTGAAAAAGCTCTTATGTCAGAGTCAGAAGACCACCGATGGCCAAACGTATGTTCGGAATGTCGAAGAACGTTTACTTATGTCCAGCGTAAAATCCAAGAAAACCAGAATCTCAGTCCTGCAAAAATATTAAGGCACCAAAACCCATCCAGTCACTCTAAAATTAAGTTCTTTTCTCATGCAAGCAGAAAAGCGCGTTTCTCCAAAATAGGTGGTGAGAGAAAAGCCTTGACAAAAGGAGTTAAGAAGTTCTACCAAAAGACAAAAATTGAGCTTCCAGAAGATTAATCAAATGAGCTTAGTTTGCTCCTAGAAGGCATCGAAAGCTCAGATAGAGGGAGGCAGGAGCTCGAAAACATTGTAAAAGGGGGTGAATTATACAAAATAGGAGGCATTTCTTCTGGTGAAATACTGAGAGATGTATGGCGGCAGGATCAAGACAGTTTTTTCAGGGACCAGAGAAAAAACACACTTTGTTCCTGTTTTTTCGCTACTGACGCTATTTTTCGGTCGAACATACGGTAGTAAATAGATTATCTAATATTAGGAAATTCTAGGTTAATTGTTAGTTATGTTTGTTTCGCGCGTCGGCACGGATTCGCGCGAAATTGGCTGGTTCTTTGAATGTCTCTTGATTTGTTGTTAAGATTATGACCGGACAACAGACAGCACAGTTTCCATTCAATCACAATTGAGAAACATTGACAGAGAAATACTTTGGGGAAGCATCGCTTACAAACCCAGAGGATCCCTGCGACTGGCCCATATTTGTCATGGTCTACCCAAGCCATCAGGTTTTTGTGTTACTGTGTTTATGATAGCTTAATAAATTTTTATTTAGGTGCTAATATGTGACCCAGCACGCGAAAACATACCTTACCTTTTCCGTTCGACCAAAAGCGTTTAAGCTCTTTTGCAGACCGTTTGATTATCCTTGGAAAAACTTTCAATAATCAAGAATGCATTTGCACAACCTTAGTATACGATACCGTAAAAGCAGCGAGATCTTAAAAAGCTGCAGTATACCTTTCTGTTGTATTCAAACCCTTGTGCCTGATAATATGAAGTTCCTTAGTAAGTGATAACTAAGAAAAAAAATTGTGTATCGTGAAAGAAAAAATCCTTGAAGTTATCAAAATTAGTTTTGCCAAAAGTATTTCTATGAGGAAAGCTCTTGTCACACAAACAAGAGTGATGTCTGCATATGCTCGTGTACTTTGTCCGTTTCGGAAAATTATTGTGAAGGTCATTTTACTGATTCGTTTTACTAATGTTAAGAGGCAAACTTCCAAGTTTTGTTTGCAAAAGTATTATCAACAGGTTTAGAAGTGCTCAAAAGACTAACGTCGCGTGATTTTCTTTTAGTCCAGGTTTTGTTTCAACGCGAAATCTTATGCGAAATTTTAAAAGGCCTAGGGTGAGAAGCTTTTGTAGCGAGAAATCACTTAGCCACTTCGAGACTTTACCTAAGCGCTGCAAGCTTTGCAAGAAATCTCGATTCTTAACATAATTTAAGACAGCAATAAAATTTAGGCTAATCCGATACAATTTTTTTCTAAGAGCAATTACTAATAATTTCTCCCTAAGTGATTAACAATGTGGCATTGTATTTTCCTGTTTTTCATTAGCTAAAGAACATGATTGCCGCTCTATATAGCTCCCGACCTAGTGGATCAAAATCATTCCTGATGAATATTGTTAATTTTGGGTGGGAAACAATTGAAGCTGTCTTCAAACAAGAAATGCAGAGTGCTGATGAAAATAGAAGCAGGAAGGTTGCAGGCTTGAAATATGCCTATTTATACAGCGACAGCTGGACACGGTTGAATGTCAGACCAGAAAAGATCATGCAGGTACATGCAAACAACAGCATATAGCAGGATTTATTTTTGATTGTGGTTGTTATTTTTAAGTTTGGTAAAAAAACACCAAATCCAAATAAAATAACAGTAAAGATTCCTTGTACAATATTTGCACTGCTACACTAAGTGGAAATGATTGATTGAGCTTTATATTATGATAATACACATAATAACAATAGTGTTGTGTTCCTATCAACTCATATTATTATTAAGTGCCAACTGATCAACCACAGTGCAATATTGAACTGCAAGTATATTGAAGAGAACTGTAAGGTTGAAAGGCCTAAATGTTATTACAGGTTTAGTTATATGTTGCATTGTCCCACTTGTTCTATTTAATGAATATAAATGTAAGACGTACATATAGTGGACTTTATAAGACTGTCAACTGTAATTTGTTGTAAAGCGCCTTTGAGACTACATGAAAAGGGCACTTTATAAATGCAACATATTATTATCGTCAGTATTATTGTTATCATTATTATTTTAGTTTATTTTTTAAGTTTTTAAATCTCTTTGGTTAAAAGACAAGTTTTGATACCACTGTTTACTATAAGGAAAGGTTCACAATAGCTGCAATTCTTAACTTGGATGGAGCAGCTGCTGCAAATACAGCACAATATTTTGAGGCATCCAATCTGCTGTTTGAGCGAGGTCTTCTGAGTAGAAGAAGAGTGAACATTCTCAGCAGTGAGGTCCTTACTATCATCAGAAACATGGTGTTAAGCTCACTGTAAGGCAGGTATGTAATGTATGAAAAGTATGGAATTTGCAATTGAATAAAAGTATTTCAAGGAAGTGTTAACTGAATAGAAACAAAAACAATCGGTTGTTTATTAAATAACGGCTGTTATGAAGTTTCCTTTTCTTTACGAGTCTGGTTTGGCAGTGTTTGAAAACTTTATCTATCTTATTAAAAAGAGTTACTAAATTTAGCACAAGAAACTTCGGCAAGAATACAAACCTGGGTGATAAAATGGAAAGTCAGGAAGGAAAAGTCAACTGCTGTTAACACATAATCTATTTGTTTCATAGTATATTCTAACAACTAAAAAAGAGCAAGAAAGAAGCACTTTTTGGCATGGCAAGTACCTATAAAATCTACTCCAATGTTGTTTACTCTGTTTTTTTTTTGCATATGGCATCCTAGCTGGCTATAGGCCTAGCTAATATAATTTTCTACCAAAATGTTTTAAACCTGAAGAGTACTTGCTTGTGATAACATCCAAATTATAAGTGCCTTAACATTTTATATTTAATCTTTAGGTTTCTTGACTGGATCAAAATCAGTAATTAATTGTTACTTGCTATTTATGTTTTCATATGTTGCCATTTTAAGAATATCTTCATTCACTAGTATATATGCTGAAACCTACAATCCCCAACTTTAATGCAACATGCAAACTGTAACAAAACAACTTTTTTCCCCACTTATAATAGGCATGGGATCTACTTCGAGTTGTTGTTCATGGCTTTTTGCAAGTGGTTTTTTTACTACTGTGTCACTGAAAGGCTAGTACTTCACAAGCCCACTTCGAATAAATGGGAGTGCTTTGGAGTCCCTTTTTAGCACCCTTAAGCATTCTGTCCGCTTTAAGTTATGGCCCTTCCCTTGGGAAGGTTATTTATAAAAAGGGGAGGTGGTTCAAAACAAAAAAGCAGAAAGAGGCTACAGAGATGTGACATTGAATGTTGATGCATATGCAGATAACACAAGAAATTTCAAGTAACATAGTAAAGTTCAATCTACCTAAAGAACTATCACAGTCATCAGTTGGAGGCAGGTAGGGCAGCAATGCTCACATTGAAGAGGCGCCAAACGCGGGTCTGCAGTTTGAGGACGAAGCAACCCACATCGATGCAAATGTCGCAAAAGCTGTGTCCATAGCCGAACTAGTAAAGATCAAGGCCAGCCAGTTAGTTACGGTTAAAGGGCGCGTAACCATCCCCAAAACCGATGTCGAAGAGGTCGTGGTTCGTGGCGAACCAAAGCACTTCAACGATGCCGTGCTGATAACTGACTCAACTGGTCAGTACCAATAACTCTCTGGGAAAGATTCATTAAGGCTATTCGGAGTGGCGCCACATACAAACTTGCAGCAGAGCGAATAAAGGCCTACAGAGGTTGCAAGCTAACAACGACGCCTTCAACCTAAATAACTGAGAGCAGCGGCCAGTACCCGGAACCCGAACAATCCTTTTTGGCTGCCTTTGGATTTGATCTGGAAGAAATTCAGGTCGACATAATTGAAGTAGCGGAAGAATTCCGTAGATGGCACTGTTGTAGAAGGTGCAATAAAGCTCTTACCGACGTCGGAACCATGCAGATAGCAACATGCATTTCCTACAAAGCAGTTCAACGCGTTAGAACGGCTAAGAAATCATGCAGCATAAAAGTCGACGAGGGATGTGGAAAACTTCGCTCATTAACCATATTCTCCAAGGAGCTGGAAATAATTCTCCAGAAATACAACGCGGCTCACCCAGAGGAAGAGGCAGTGACTATAGACTCGGAGCCAGACAAAATCTACTTGGCCCAGTTACTGACAAAGCCGTGTGTGATGAGATTGAAGGAGTCCTGCAACCTGGTGATTTAAATATGCTTCCTGTAAGAAGATAAACAAACGGCTCCTTTAGGAGCCAACAAAAACAAACGGTTCTTTTAAGAACCACCAATTATAAAAAACAATTGACCAAAGTACTTCAGTAATTGCTATTTCGCTTAAAATATATATCACTTGAATTACTAGATAGGAAAAATATGAACTACATTATGTTTAAATAAATCAACTATATTGATTTTTTTGCAGTTACTGAAAAAGAGTTTCAGCCCAGACCTGATAGTTTCCCGTAGACGTACTAGGTTCTCAAGTCCCTGTTTATTTGGCACCGAAGAATCACAATCGAATTAACAAAATTTTCGTTAATTTTCATTGTCATAGCAAGACATTCACGAGTCAAACTTATTTTAGAGCAAAAAAGCCAGTCAAATAGCATTTGGCAATTTTTAAAACCCAAATCAGGGTTTTCATTGATTGTTAATTCATTTAACAAGAATTATGAAGGACTTAACTTTTGGTATTGAGCAAATTTCGCACAAAATTCACTTTTTGGTGGAAAGGCACCAATTTTTGCCAAATATGTGCACAGATCGGATTTTCTAAGCGTATCTGACCGTTTTGGACGGAGAAAATGTTAGATTTGCAAATGTTACCAAAATTTCATACAATTTGCATATAATTTTCATAGAAATAGCACCGATTTGGCGAAATTGTGCACAAATATGCTTTTTTGAGAGTACTTGAGTGTTCTAATCGTCAAAGAACCTAGAAATCGTAAGTCGAACCAAAATTTTCTTTTGGGTGAAAATTGCATTAGTTTTTCGAGAAGAGTTTATGTGGCCGGCCTCAGTGGTTAAAAGGATAGAAATGCCATTTCGGTGTGAAGCTCATTTTGGTGTCGATTTAGAACCGATTCGCCAGAGCAGTGCAGAAATGTGAAATCTAGGCATATGTGACTACTCTAGGTAGTCATAGGCTAATGAAAATGGGGCCCGAAAATCACTTTTTTCTTCAGCTATTACAAATTTGCTTAACTTGTGCACAAATCTGATTTCTAAGCATATTTGACCGATCAAGACGAAAAAAAAGGCCAAATATGCAATTTCGGCACCAAAGTCATTTTTGGGGCGAATTGATACCGATTTGCCACTATTGTTCACAAATGCATAGTCTGAGCCTCTGTGACTGATTTAGGCATTGAAAAAGTTAGAAATGCTATTTCGGTATCAAATATTATCTTTTCATCAAACTTTGCAACAATTTTTGCAGAGTAGTCCAAATTTCGAGTTTTAAACTTATCTGACCGATCTTAGTAGTCTAAAGCCTACAAATTCATTATCGGCACTAAATTCACTTCTTGGATGACTTAGGACCGTTTTCTCCAAATATCTGACCGTTCTGGATGGAAAAAGGGACTTTACTTGTAATTCTGGCCGAAAATCATTATTTCAGATATAACTAGCACCGATTTGACGTAATTGTGCACAAATGTGATTTCTTAGCCTATTTGAGTGTCCTAGTCCTCAAAACGACTAGAAACCGAAAGTCAAACCGAGAATTACTTTTTGGGAGAAAGTTGTATTACTTTTTCAAGAAGAGGCAATAAACAATTTTTGAGTCTATGTGACCAGCCTCATAGGTCAAAAGGATAGTAATGCAATTTGTCTCTGAAGCTCATTTTGGTGTTGATTTATAACCATTTTGCCCAAATTGTGCGAAATAAGATATGTAAGCCTATGTGACCGATATAGGTAGTCATAGGCTAGACATGCAAACTGGGCCTGAAAATCACTTTTTTCTTCAGTTATTACAAACTTGCTTAACTTGTGCACAAATCTGATTTCTAAGCATATTTGACTAATAAAGACGGAAAAAAGGCCAATACAACTAATATCATCTTCAGTTTGTGAAGTAGTTCTAAATCTGTTTAAAAGTTCAGTGAATCTTTCATCATTCCTCTGCCTCATTATTTCTGTTAGTTCAGTCATTCTGAAAATATGCCATGGATGGCATAAGTTATAAACAGACTTTTTGAGACCTGCAAAGACTGGTTTACTGCGAACTGGTGGGAGCTGATATAAGACACCTACTGTGATAACACTTAATCCTGCAAATAACTTTTGACATGAAAAAATCTATTTCAGTCGTTGATGTATATGAAGTAACATCGTGTTTGAAACCATCGAAATCTCATCAATAATTATCAGTTTAAGTTCTGTGAGTGCAATTCGAAGCTGTGTCTTTTTTTATTTGACATTGGAGGCAGATTATCACCTGTTTCCTTTGGAATAGCTAGACCAGTATTGATTGTTATTCCGCTTATGTTAACAAACTGTAAGCCCAGTTGGGGCCATAAGAAGTACAGTGGGATCTTATCAAGTGATCTTATCAAGTGGCTTTTGCCTGTACCTGCACCACCAGTCAAGAATAAGTACAATGGTTCTACCTCTTTTGGGTACATACAATTCATATTCTTCATTTTATTTCTACACCAAGATAAAACAGTGTCATAAGTCTTACGCTTCTTATAGTTCAATCACCTAACAGAAAGTCGGAGTTGGTCTTCTGAAATATCTGACGGTTGAGTGTAAGCGGCCAGACAACCAGATTGTCCTCGCGGCTGTGTAGAATGTGTAAGATGCTCTGGCAATTGTTCATTGAAAGATTCATTAATGAGAGAAGTGTCGTGATTGTCCATACACATTTCTTCATTTTCTTGGTCATTCAGGCAATCAAACGAATGCATGTTTGAGACATCATCGTTCCTTAAAACCTCAAGGGCTTCTTCCACTGCTTCTGCATTAAGGTTCGAACTTCATTCTGTTTCTGTGGACAACACTTTGTATTTCAGGTTCATAGAACTTTGAAGCATATGTTTTATCTCTGCTAATGAGGTCTCCTTGTTCATCTCTCCAAGAGGTGTACAACAGAAGAAAATGATGAAAAAACTTTTCTGGCTCTTTCTTTTTGTTTGGTGTATGAAATCTTACAACAGTTGTAACCTTTCTCATTTCATCATTTCATGAGCGTTCAGTAATTTTATTTTACCCGGAAATGTTGTTGTATTATCATCACTTGTGAAGTGTGATTCTGCTATGGTATCATTAAGAACATTCGGTTGTGCAATATTTGCACCCTCACTTGACAATTTATAATCTTTGTAATAATAGGATGCAAACTCTGCTAGGCACATGTTATTGACTGAAGGAATTGAACTTGGCCTATTGGAATATCGCTCAATGATGTTAGTCTTAAAAATGTCAGTACTATTGTCCTCCAACTCATCAAGCTCATCTTGGTTCTTTGCCATGGTCATCGGGAAATTACCCCTGCGAAATGAATTCCCAGTTCTTTGGGAATTCCTAGGAATTAGTAACAAGTAAATTTGCCCTTCGTCATGAAACATAAGCGCTGAGGAGTCTCAAAAATAGTTAAGCGTAATATTGATATATGAAGTTGCTACTTTACTGTACATCTTACCTAACAGGTTTTTATTCGATTCTCGATCTTCTACCAACTGGACTTCTCTGATAAACTTTCTTTAAAAATTCCTAAAAAGTGTGCTTTGGTATGTGCAAGATTCTTGAATGTTTCCTCCACATTTGTGTGTTTTATAGTTCTTGTTTTGTGTGCAATTTCATCATTGAGTGTGCTTATCAAAGTTTTTCTTATCTACGAAATATAAAAGTGTTTTTATTTTACAGTCCTTTGACTAAGAACGTTACCCTATAAGAAAATTGGATGCCAATTACATGCGTGTAATCACTAACGTTTAGTTATATATAGTTTTATTATGATATAAATATACCTGGATTTCTCCTAGATGTATTTTAGAATGTCCACAAAATTTGCATAGTTTGTTGTTTGAAGAGCAGGTTAAAGAAATATAATGATATA
>JANVCF010184778.1:0-10506 GCA_025388745.1 Hydrozoanthus gracilis
TTAGTATTCCAGTTAAGAATTTGTTTATTATTTAAATGTTATCTGTGTATCAGTATACACTCCCAATGCTGTTCATTAGTTCACTGAATTCATTTAACGAAATTATGTCCTGGAAATTTATTTAATTGTCCTGGAAATGTCCTGGAAATGTCCTTGAATTTTTCTTTCCAAATTCTGTACGAACCCTGGTACCGGTAACAAAGAAGTTCAGACAAGGAACTCTTTCATTAGTTTACGAACAAGTTACTAAAAGTGATGCGAGTAACTGTAGCTGATGTTTCTTTTGCTTAACACTGGTAGCTTTTAAAGGAGCAGCTGCATAATACCCTGCCACCCAGTATAGTCTTTTGTTCTTAAATAAGGCTCTTCCAATGTGTTTCCTTTTTTCAGACTCAACATGGACACTCAAAACATTAAATAACGCATTATCTATAAGTTGTCACGCCAGTTATACCATACTGTGTTACTGTATAATGAGTTCAAGTTTGACAAAGAAATGACCTCGAATTATTCGAAACCATAACAAAAACAAAGTAAAACAGCAAGATTTAAATAATATCGACGTTTCTCTTGATATCATTTTCATTAATATAATATTTACAATACATAAGGAATAAACACTAAATAATAGACTAACAGTACAAACAACTTGATGCAAAAGACACTACACTAACAAAATCATCCTGTTTATCTTAGTGCTGGGGTTGGCCGAACCGGATGCTTCATCGTCATAGACTCCATGTTAGAGAGAATTAAACACGAACACACAGTCGATATATACGGTCACGTGACTGTCCTACGAACCCAGAGAAACTACATGGTCCAGACCCAGGAACAATATATCTTTATTCATAACACGCTAGTAGAGGCCGTATCGTGCGGTATCACGGAGGTGCACGCTAGAAATCTGCTTCACCACATCAAGAAACTGTCTGAGCTACAGGACGGAGAAACAACGGGTCTTGAGGACGAATTCAAGGTTAGTTCTAATTCTTAATGATAATCAGTCACTGGTCCATGGTTTCTTTTATGTATAGGTTCATACTCATTGTCTCTTTACAGTAATCCTTTCAAACCTATTAGCGTGTTGCTTAATTCTCTCAATAAGAACCCATATTTTAAACTTAACAAGTTCGGTGTTCATCTTTCCCTGTGCTTGTTCGGATTACAGCATTACTCTGCTGGTCTCTGTTGTGTGGTTTTAGCTTTGAGAAATTCCCTCTCCCCCTTCCTGTTTGTCTTGAACCCGCCTATCATTTAGTACCTGATAGAAAACCACTCTACTGTTCTCATCCTATAGCGGCTTGTCGACCCCACCCAAGCACGCTTACACCGAAACGGAGCGGGAGCGATGGCGTACAACAGACACAAGAACCGGCTAGCTAATATTCTTCCATGTAAGTATTGTTAAGTACATTATTAAAACGGTACTGTTTTACTTTGATATTTGTTGTTGTTTTTAGCACGTTTTCTTTATCATAACAACAAACTCTTTTCTTTCACAGATGAAACAACAAGAGTCCGATTAAGTCCTATTCGCGGAGAAGGCTCTGATTACATCAACGCAAACTTCGTAGATGTATGTAAATTTTTTTTCCGTTTTCGATTTATTCCAATATTTTAAACGCTTGCATACCTGTCTTTAACTCTTTATATTCTTTCTTTACAAACCAAACTTTGAGTGTAGAAAAATTTGTGCCTAGTCGATAACAATGTTTTTGAAACACCAACTGAACTGTTCGTAGGGATATTCTAATAAAGTCATATCGTTGTTCACAAGAGTTCCCCTGGAACTGTCTTAGAAAAAGTAGAATCCTGAAAAAACAATAAACAATACCCCATCCTAACAATAGCACTGCGAGTCAAGGAGAAGTGGTAAAACCGAGAAAGATTGCATCTCTACGTACTACCATGATACTTTAAGAACCAAACACCACTAAAAGGGGCAGGGAGGGTACTTTGGAACTACTGGTGTTACTGGTGGCTCTACGTTTTACAACAATATCTCACGAGTCTGACATTGCTAAAATGGGAATCGTCTTTGTTCTAGCTACACTACTTAAGAAAGTTTCAAGTTTCTAGTCCTTCTCTGTGCATTTTTCGTTTTTATGTTTGCGCTACGATTCAGTATTAGTTGAAAACAGTTCGCCATCATTTCCGTAGAGTGAACAAAAATACGACTCTCTTTGACAGTTTTTTTTTTGCCAAATTTTTAAATCTATGTAATCTATGTTTCTGTTTTCCTTTCAGGGTTATAGTTCAAAAAATTCCTATATAGCCACTCAGGGCCCCTTACAAGAAACAACGGATGATTTCTGGCGAATGTTGATGGAGCATAATTCCAACATTGTTGTCATGCTATCACAACTTTACGAGAACGACAGGGTAAGGCCATGGGCACTAGACTAGTCGACTATTTCAATAAATGTAATTTTCTTCCTTACAAAACGTATTTAGAATGCTGCATTTGCTTTTAGGTAATAGCGACATAAAAAGTATTCGTCTCGCTTATAGTATGAATCTAAACTGGTCTCAAAGAACAAAAACCCGCGACAGCTAGACTGCAGTCATTGTGAACAAGACTCAAGTTACAGTCGAAAGCTCGATCTTTTAAACATTGCATATACTGTGAAGCTAAAGTAATTAGTTTCATACTCACTAGCTGAGACATTATACCTATTTCTTGTTTGTGGCATAAGGGATTGACATGTGTTGTCTAAGATGACTATTCCCATCACAAACTGGTCTATACTACAATATTGCGGTTCTAAGTCTAACCATTATCTTCATTCTAACAGGAGAAGTGCTATCAGTACTGGCCCGAGGAACGGTCTGCTCGTCACCAGTACTTCATTGTCGACCCTGTGGCCGAGCAAGAGTTCCCTCAATTCGTCATCCGGGACTTTAAAGTGAAAGATGCGAGGGTAAGTAAAGCACAAAATATCCGTTCTTCTTCCAAAGGAATCTCTCGTTTATTGGTGCTACACAGTAGCTTATCATAACAAATCACCATGGACGATAGGAATGGAATCTACAGCTTGATTCACCTGCACATTTTTGCTTGCATTTGTTGCCAGAAACAACGTTTTGAGTTGCCTCTTAGGAGACGAAGTTCCTTCATTTCTTGGAGCTTTAAAACTTTTAAGGAATATCGTCTAAGGTTGTCGGTCGGAGTTTTCCCCAGTCCGAAAAACCATCAAAGTCATAACAGTTTAGTTTCTGAAGTTTGGTGTAACAAAAGTCGTTAAGTTTTACAAACGTTGTCCTGGTTCTTGAAAACTCCTTAAATTTCGTCCCTTTTTGCATACTTTTGTGGCTGTTGGGGAAGCATCTTAGACAGCCCTTGCGTTTTGTTTTAATATTAGAAAGCTCAACTAGCTCTGCTAAAATAACTTTCACATAGTTAAGGCTTTCTCCGACAAGCTCTGTTATTTCTTAATGGTCGTGCTTTTTCTATACCGCAAAAAGATGTCCATTCCAAACAATATTCATGTAGAAACTTGCAAATTACTGAGCACGTTAACATTGTTGCTGTTATTGGAAGAACTCCTGTTGAAAATTCTACTCTCCGTTCTTAGCATTAAAACAATGTTCGTCACTAACTATTTTCTTTCACTATGTCATCACAGAGTGATAGAGTGCAGAACATCAAGCAATTCCATTTCTTCGGCTGGCCAGAAACGGGCATGCCTAAGACAGGCGAGGGAATTATTGACCTGATTGGTCAAGTGCAGCGAGTGTACGAACAGCAAGAGGAAGAGGGACCAATCACAGTACATTGCAGTGATGGCGTTGGGAGAACCGGCGTGTTCTGTGCCTTAGCAACTGTACTGGAGCGCATGCGCAGTGAAGGAGTTGTAGATCTGTTCCAAACTGTAAAACTTCTTAGGACACAAAGACCAGGAATGGTACAAACACAGGTGAGCTGGGTTCTAATCTTTACAAACCTCTTTTACCTTATTTTCTTTCGATACACTTGGATAGCTTGTGTTCATTTTTATTTTAGCTATTTAGTTCAGTCATCTAACCTAGGTCGTCTTTTTACAATCTATGCACGTTATATTTCGTCATATAACTTTTAACGCGAAAACCATTTTTGTGCTAGTTTATTTCTAGTTTTACACGTACACGTGGTATAGCTTCTTGGTGTAAAGAAATTCACTATTCTTTACTCTTATCCTGCTAAGAACGGTTTTGAAAAAAAAAATGTTCAAACTTTGAAACTTCTGCTTGAAAACCCAAAAAGTAACCACTTATTTTCTTTGCCTTTACAAGAAGATTCTGAAAAATTCCCTTTGCTTCAACAAATTCTGCAGTTAATTTGTTTGTTTTTGAGAATGTTTTTTGAGAATGCCTCCAATATTCAAAGATTTAAGGATAAGTGTTCATTATCTACCTGTCAGTTCTGTAAACGTGTGCAAAAACTCTTCAGCAGCATTATAAAACGGTTAAAAAAATAGAAAACTTAGGCCTGCTTCAAACACCGTATTTTAACCGTATCGAATTAAATTGATTTTGATCCGGAGCTAATTGAACCGGTCATTCAAACACCGAATTTATTTACAACGAATCGAATTTCTACCGTATTATCCGGTAGGTGGAAGCGAATTTAATTCGGTGCATTGCTTCAAACACCGTATTTTCACCGAATTTAATTCGTGAGTTTAATTCGATACGGTTAAAATACGGTGTTTGAAGTAGACCTTAATGATTACAAACCAACAGTCATGTTGGGCTGCGGCTACTCTCACTAGAATATGCGCACGACTTGGCGGGTTAAGACATTAAGAAAATGTCTTAACTTTGGGGCTTAAGAGTGTCTTGAATTCCAAGGTCTTGAATCTGCTCCGGTTTCCAGCGTCGCTAGGAACTGAAAATAAGGAAAACTAGGTAAATGGACCAAACCTGGCGAAAAATTTGTCGTGCTGTTTAATTATGTACCTCAGTGCGGGACATCTTGTGAATATTTACCAGATTATTGTTTTCTTCTAAATAACTTTTAAGTTTTAGAGTTGGTAGGTGTTTTTTTGAAGGTGGTTTTTGAAGAATGTTGAACTT
Source organism: Hydrozoanthus gracilis (assembly GCA_025388745.1). NCBI lineage: Eukaryota > Metazoa > Cnidaria > Anthozoa > Zoantharia > Hydrozoanthidae > Hydrozoanthus > Hydrozoanthus gracilis. Next base: position 5,059 of record JANVCF010184778.1, read on the forward strand.
AACATTGGTTTTTGAACTTTGTTCACAGGGACAATATTTGTTCTGCTACAAGACAGCTCTTGAGTATCTGGGCTCGTTTGACCACTACGCCATATAAGACTAAGTTATTCGTCTGGCAAATCTACAAGGAAAGTTTGTGTTCCCTTACAAAGGGAGCCGTTTAGAACTTTTGGAAGGATAACTTGATCTGGTATGGATGTTGGTCTTATAATCAGGGAAAGAGGAGCGGGGCAAAATACCGCGAAGAACAAGACGAACACTGCCAAATATTGCGAGAAAGGGACAAGGACAATATATTTATTATTGGTAAACCAAAAGAGATTTATCGCGAGTGACAGTGATCTACAGTGATTACCTCCATATAGTTGCCATAGGAACGAAGAAGGCATGTAAGCGAGGTTATTCTTGTTCAAGTGATCGAAACTTCTATTTGGGGAAAAAAACTCCCCCGCACCACGAGACTTTCTTGACCGCGGAAACAAACAAATCACAAGTGGATTAAGTCGTTTGTGTGATTTGGAAGGAAAAAGAATCAAGGGAGAAATCATAGAAAATTGAGCTAGAATCAAGTCTGGTCTCATCACGTGACAATAAATGGTCTAACCCTTCGTTTTGAATACAAAACTTGTCTAGAAATGAAACATTGTAAAGTGACTATGGGTCTCAGTTTTATGAGAACCTTTCTGAGAGTAGGAAAAGTGAATGCCGTCTAAAAAGATCACCAGCAGAAAAACGTTTAATGGATTCACTTGCATTACGGCGTAAACGATGATATCATTGCTGGTGGACAGAAAACTCGAACAACATTTTTTTAACATAAAAGGAAACACGCTTTTTTAGATTTTTATCGTGCTGATTTTATAGAATTAGTTTTTTAAGTTTTAAATTGCTTTTGTTTTATTGTATGGTTTTTAGGCGCAAGAAAAACCTTAACCCTTTCAGTTCCAGTCAGTTATCAACATCCAACTTCTCCTTACATCACATACAAAAAAGGACATTTGTTAAAATGAAAATGAGAATTGGCCATATTAATGAGGTGAAAAGTAAAGTTCTCCCTAATTTGTTTAATGAAAAGTATGTCTCTAGTTGGGAGAATTTACCAACACAACTGGGACTGAAATGGTTAGAAGATTCGAGATATACTTAAGGTATTCTTACACATGTAACCACGAAACACCGTTCATTGAGACAATTGAGGTACTTTTGTATCAAGTCCTTACAAAATAGCATACCTCAATCATGCACAAAAATACTATATTTTTTAAAGAAAACGCAATTGTTTTTATAAAAGATATTAGATAATGCCTGCACAATGGGTCAAAAATCTTACCAAAATCAAATCCTTCTTTTTAGAAAAATACATTCTAAAATTTGGAAACTGGATTACAAGGTTACGTGAAAATGTGCAATAGTTTCAATCTCGACTATTACATAGAGTGTTGTGCTTTTGATCTAAAATCGAAATATCCAAATTTTTCATTTTGTCGTCTGTATAACGTCTTAACACAAAAGGTTTTGGATAGGGTTTAGTTTGAATCTGAGAGTTTCGGAGTGCTTTGTATCAAACTCATAGCTTTGCAAGACTATTTTTACTGTAAATCTTTGTATAAATTTGCATGATATAGTGAAGTATTATATGTGTAAATATGAAATGTAGAGCAAAATTATATATCAAATTTTAGAATAGCTTTAGTTTGTACAGAGCATTTTGAAATGGATTGATGTGTCAAAACTTTCTGAAAACCAACATACAGGCACAAAGTGTCCGAAATATATTTTCATAAAGCTGGAATATAAGCTTGTTGTTGTCTACATGAGAAGTTTGGGTAGGGTCTTGGAAGAACCGCCTTCGTTATTATCTAAAGTTATGCTGATTAATGCTGAAAATCTCAGCATTTCAACATTTTTTATTTGCCACTCAATTACATGAATAAACAGAAAAATATATTGATATAAATCTAGAAAAGGGGAAGAGAAGCACCATAGCAACCACAGGGCTTAAACGAGATGGTCCTCCTTAAAAACTAACATGCAGGCCCAAAGCTAAAATGTGAAAATCTTGCTCTCACCAAAAATTCTCCCAAACTACGCTTGCGTCCTCGAAAAAGGACGTTATAAATTAGGTCCCAGATGGCAGACCTCGAAGGGGACCTCGAGTCCTATTGTCTGTTCTCCCGTGACTCCTTGAGTCAAATATGTTATTAAAACAAAACAAAAACGAAAAAATAAGTTATAAAAATTTAATCATTGTTGAGCAGTCTATGGGATGAAAGGAATAGTCTGGCGGGAGACGTCAGCTAACGTATGATTTCGACAGGCACCCCTAATCCTAGGGTTGCAAGTTCGAGACCCGTCAGACCACTGTGTTGTGTCCTTGAGCAAAACATTTAATCCGACTTGTTCCAGCCGAGTCACCTGTATAAATGAGCACCAGCTCTGCTAACCTGCGATAGATTAGCGTCCTGTCCAGGGAGAGTCAAAGACTCTCATCCGCTTAACACTACAGAAACCGGAGATAAGCGCCGGCCCTATGAGCCACTTAGGCTCGAGAAAGGATTTAGCTTTTAGCTTTTAGCCTACACCTGAAGATGTTGACTACTGTGTTTTACGTTGTTACAGGTCATCACTGTGTTAGTTATTGAAGGCTTCAAATTTGATCCCGTCATTAAGTTCATTATTGGATTGGCCAACATGAAAATACAGGTTGGTTTTATTTGGACCGAAAAATATCCAACGTCCTTACAAAAAGTTAGTCCCTACTCCTAAACTTCATGAACAAAATCCCTCCTCTCGAGGATGAGGATTAGATTATTTCTTTAGAAGATAATGAAAACCCCTTTAAAAATTCTTCCTGAGAAAGATCATTGAAGTCTCTCCTCTCCTGAACCCTTTGAAAATGATTCTACTCCCTTTTCCGGAGGATGATGATCATAGTCCCTCTTCCCAAGAATGATGATCAAAATCTCTACTCCTGAGGATGATAATCCTACGCCCTTTTTCTGAGGATGATTATTCATAATCTCTATTATGAGGATGATGATCCTACTCTCTTTTCCCGAGGATGATGATTATAATCTCTACTCCTGAGGATGATAATCCTACGCCCTTTTTCTGAGGATGATTATCACAATCTTTAATATGAGGATGATGATCCTACTCCTTTTTCCTGAGGATGATGATCCTACTCTCTTTTCCCGAGGATGATGATTATAATCTCTACTCCTGAGGATGATGACCCTACTCCCTTTTCCCAAGAATGATGATCAAAATCTCTACTCCTGAGGATGATAATCCTACGCCCTTTTTCTGAGGATGATTATTCATAATCTCTATTATGAGGATGATGATCCTACTCTCTTTTCCCGAGGATGATGATTATAATCTCTACTCCTGAGGATGATAATCCTACGCCCTTTTTCTGAGGATGATTATCACAATCTTTAATATGAGGATGATGATCCTACTCCTTTTTCCTGAGGATGATGATCCTACTCTCTTTTCCCGAGGATGATGATTATAATCTCTACTCCTGAGGATGATGACCCTACTCCCTTTTCCTGAGGATGATGATTATAATCTCTTTTCTGAGGATGATAATTATAATCTCTTATCCCGAGGATGATTATAATCTCTACTCCTGAGAATAATGATCGTACTCCCTCTTCCTGATAAGATAAAGATAAGATAAAAACTTATACACTCTTAGCTTAACAGCTAGTTTACAGGAAAGAATTAAGAGAGAGAAAACAAATAAGAAACTACAAATATCTATATTAAAAAAGTTATCAAATAATTTTGATATTCATTAAACTTTTACTTTTGAATATGGTAATACGCGAAACCCGTCCTCGTAAACTAAAATTGAGATTTAATTGTTACATATCTGATAATTCTTTTAAAAGCTGGTGTTCCTGCTTTTTCCCTTAATGAATCGTTATGTTCGTTCCAATGTTTTTGCTGTAAAGTATTTGAAGGATTTTAGCCCGTATTTCGTTAAATTTAATTTTGGTATCTTTAAGATGTTTTGTCCTCTTAGATTGTAGCTGGTGCTTCTGAGGATGATGATTATGGTCGCTACTCCCTCAGGATGATGGTCCAAACTCCTTTTTCCTGAGCGTTTTGATTACAGTCCCTCTTCGAGAATGATGATGATTATCTCTTTTCTGAGGATGATCATAGTCCCTCTTTACCAGAAATAATGATCATCATCTCTACTCCTGAGGATGATGATCCTACTCCCTTTTCTAGAGGATGATGATCATAGTCCCTATTCGAGGATGATGATGACAATCTCTTTTCTGAGGATGATAATCATCTCTTTTCCCGAGGATGATAATTATAATCTCTACTCCTGAGAATAATGATCATACTCCCTCTTCCTAAGGATGATGATTATGGTCCCTACTCCTGAGGTGATGATCATAATCTCTATTCATGAGGATGATGAACAAACTCCTTCCTGAGGATGATGATTATGGCCCCTACTCCTGAGGGTGATGATCATACTTTCTCTTCATGAGGATGGTCACAGTCCCTCCTCGAGGATGATAATCTCTTTTCTGGGGACGATCATAGTCCCTATTCACCAGAAATAATGATCATCATCTCTACTCCTGAGGATGATGGTTATGGTCCCTACTCCTGAGGATGATGATTATAATCTCTACTCCTGAGGATCATAGTCCCTCTTTCTGAGGATGATGATTTTATTTCCTACACCTGAGAATGATGATTGAAGTCTTTGAAAAGGATGATCTTTATCCCTCTTTTGGAGAATAATGATCATACTCTCTCTTCCTGGGGATGATTACCATCGTTTATCTAACTCTCCTTAATAGAGAGTCACGATGGACACTGTCAAATGTTTTTTAAGATTTAAAAAGTTTTTATACAGTGTACATAGTGTTTCAATCTTTGTTCTGTTCGAGGATCAATATAACTGTTATTATTATACCATAGATTTTGTTTTTATTTACTAAATAAACCCCTTCCGGCAGCTTGTACATCCGCGCCTGGTAGATTGCCCGAAAAATGAACTGTTGCATGAAAAGCGATGCTTCGAGGGCATTTCAGAAGTTTTGAGGATAATCTATCAGCCAAGGACATTACCTCCGATATACCAGGAAGCCAAAAAGGGGTTTATTTGTTTTATAACCCTTCCAATAATTTTTTTTTCTTCGAAAAAACTTTGTGTACCATTGCAGGGATGAAAGTTCCGCTCTTCTCCACACTATTTGAGTTTGGATGGAATGTAGACTTTCAGTTTTTAGAGTTTTGGTAGGCTTAGGGAAAAGGTCGAAACAACGGTACTTCCTAGGAACCCTGTTTAGGGGATGGGGTATTATGTGCCGCCACCTACTACCTTTTTTCGAAATTGCTGAATTTCTGGAGCAAATATCATGTTCAATAAAATAGATATTGATAAAGTGCTTGCACCAACGCCTTCTT
>JANVCF010184833.1:0-20948 GCA_025388745.1 Hydrozoanthus gracilis
GCCTGGGTTCTAACCCTCGATACTGCCTGGGTTCTAACCCTCGATACTGCCTGGGTTCTAACCCTCGATACTGCCTGGGTTCTAACCCTCGATACAGCCTTGGTCCCAACCCTCGATACAGCCTTGGTCCCAACCCTCAATACAGCCTGGATTCTACCCCTTAATATAGCCTGGGTTTTAACTCTTGATGCTGCCTAGGTTCGTATCGTTGAGACAGCCTTGGTTCTAGTCCTCCATACAGCTTGTGCCTTGTCTAAATCCTCAACACAGCCTTGGTTCTAACCCTCAATACAGCCTTGGTTCTAACCCTCGATACAGCCTTGGTTCTAACCCTCAATACAGCCTTGGTTCTAGCCCTCGATACAGCCTTGGTTCTAACCCTTGATACAGCCTGGGTTCTAACCCTTGATACAGCCTGGGTTCTAACCCTCAATACAGCCTGGGTTCTAACCCTCGATACAGCCTGGGTTCTAACCCTCGATACAGCCTTAGTTCTAACCCGCGATACATTCTTAGTTCTAACCCTTGATACAGCCTTGGTCCCAACCCTCAATACAGCCTGGATTCTACCCCTTAATATAGCCTGGGTTTTAACTCTTGATGCTGCCTAGGTTCGTATCGTTGAGACAGCCTTGGTTCTAGTCCTCCATACAGCTTGTGCCTTGTCTAAATCCTCAACACAGCCTTGGTTCCAATCCTTGATACAGTCTGGGTTTCGGTCCTCGATACAACCATGATTCCAGTGCGTTGGACTAGATTTGTCTCGATAATTCTTCTTTTTTTGGTTAAACCACGTTTTCAAGAAGACAAACAAACAATTTTGACAGAACTGCTAGGTACCCACACCACTAAGGACTGCCAACAAGAGTCTGAGGATGAGCTTATCTCTGAAAATGTTTCCCAGCTCTCTTTCCAAAATTAAAAAAACATTTAACGCCACAAACTTGATATGCATCAATGAGTCATTATTCCCATCAATGTAGTTATCATCAATGATGCTAATTTATTGTAAATCTTACCAAATCTCTACCAAAACCTATTCTCATGCAAGACCTAAGACATAGTTGTTGAAACACGATAACTTGCCATTCCTTCCACTGACCTATATAGGCAGACTATTCAATATTTTAATAGTAGACAGCTTTAACGAAATTAGAAAACCTTTACTCTTAAAGTGTATATATATCGGATGCATGGAACTTAGTCCGTATGAAAGTTCTTTGATAAAGAAAAAAAATGTCGTTCTTTTCTGTTAAAATAATTTTTTTGGTTGCTGAGATATTAAAGATTTTCAAATATGCAAATTACTAAAATTGTTACGTCAAAGTCGGGAATCCAATCAGATAAATTACAAACAACATTTATCAATGATCAATGACTCTAAAACATTGCACTAAACACAACACAAGGAGGTTCTTTTTCAAAAGCCTTTCTAGTAGCCTAAATTCCATTATTCCGATATAGGCGAGTTTCAGCTTGACGTCATTGATTACATTCTGCTTCATTAGCATACAATTTAAGTCGTAGAAAGAACAGAGACAAACAGCAACTGGCTGTAAAACTTGAGGATGCTTATCGAAATTAAAGAGTTACCGAACTTTCAGTTCTATAAGTGTAGCTTCAAAGAAGAAATTTCTACTCAAAAACAGCTGGAGGCAAGAACGATAATGAGACATACATTCTTTGTAAAACTTCCAATTCTTAAAACCATATCTCGGAAAGATTACTCAACATATCAATCTGAGAAAGTTTGTTCTGCAGAAACATTTCATTATTCAAAAGCTTTGTCTCTGTAGATGAGTTTGAAAGAAGAGTGCGTATGCTAATGAGGCAAAAATGTAAACAAAAACTCGCCCGTATACACTTTGATTCTTTTATTCCTTCAAGTATCAATGTTTAAGAAAAGTTTTAAAAACCTGTGCAGTATTGGAACAGTTTCCACGTGTGGCAGTGGCGGCTATTGTGGTGGGCGGGAGAGCAGTGGTGGTGCCATTAACCGGATCATCATCATCATCATTATCCTTGGTGAATACTGTTTTAAAAAACATATCTTGAAACTCTTTGGCAAACAATGCTGCTTGTTTGTCTGGCGTGATCACCGCCTTATTCCCCTTGTCGCTATCACACGTGCAGTTGCCTGTACAGCAAAAAATACACACATCTTAAATATCTTTATGACTATAAACCTTAGCTCCATTGGTTAAAGCGACATAGATCTGTTTCGTAGGTCATGGGTTCGAATCCCACCGAGGTCAGAGATTTTTTCTCTATTAAGGGATTCCTTGTTAATGCTGTAGATCAGAGACACTTGGATTATATCCCGTTCCAGTGGTAAGGCCTTTATCGAATTTATATGTTGTATTGACTCATATGCCACTGAAGGACAACACTCTATGCTTACGAACTTCACACTGCACATTTCCTGCAGCCAATCACTCAATAATACATTCACTGATGTAGATTCAACTACTGAGGGTGAAAAGTCTGAGATATGCAAAGAATTTGTTGCTTGAAGAAGCAATAAGTTTACTAACAAATTTCATACCAAGCATCACCATTCACGTTGGTGATTCCTTTCTCGGGCCAAGCCGCCCATCAAGCCGACACTTATCTTCAGTTTTCGTAGTGCTAAGCGGATGAGAGTCTTCGAATCCCCCTGGACAGGACACTAATCGATCGCAGGTTGGCCCTAAGTAAAAGCTGGTACTCATTTATACAGCTGAGTCGACTGGTGTTCAAGGACACAGCGCAGCACAGTGGACTGACTGGGACTCAAACTTGGAACCCTAAGACTACGGGCTGAACACTCTAACCACTCGGCCTCATTAGGCCGGCGCTTAACTCTGGTTTCGGTAGTTTCGGATGAGAGTCTTTGACTCCCCCTGGACAGGAAACTAAACCATCGCAAATTAGCCTTCAGCAGAAGCTGGTACTTATTCGTACAGCTGAGTCGACTGGAACAAAGTCAGGTAAAGTCTCTTGTTCAAGGGTCTGACTGGGGCTTGAACTCGTGACCCTAGGATTTCTAGTCGAACACGCCCTCTGCCTAGCCACTGCACCGCTGACAATTTTGGAATCAAACCAATCTCAATGGGTCATCCTTTGTTTGTGGTCTGACTCCACGGCGTTATATGTTTCAAACCATTTCAGTTAAAAACAAACATCTTTAAAGTCTTTTAGGATTTAAACTGTTGTCATCAGTGAACTCAAAATTCGAATAACCAACGAAAATTTCCACGTCTAATTATGCTTTTTAATATAAAAAAAAGATCGGAACGTAAATTTTGACCGAGCTGGCCGGGGACTGGAAACCTGTGACGTAGCAGCAGTGAGTTGTGTGGTTTTTGTTTAAAGAATTTCATAGAATTTTTAATTCAAGCAATTTCAAGGGGATAACTCAATGACTAAAGTTATAACAATGTGACTATGGCAGTCAGAATTGAATTTTTCGAGATAAATAAGATTGTCTTTGCTTCAAGCCTCGTGTGTGCTACGTCATATGCCATCTTGCTATGGCATTCTGACATTCACTAATTTACCAACACGTTATATCGTGTTGGATGCTGAAATGGCGACACATACCATTCGTATTCGTGTTAGTCCCAGGCTTGTTGTTTTCAGAATCCAAGGCTTGGTTGTTAAAGCCGAGTTGCCGCTCGCACCAGTCGAAGTCCTGTTTCCACACTGAGTATCGACTCTTTTCGTAATGCACAACATATTTGACAATCTTGCCATTTGGAAACATTGGTGGCTTCCACTTTACTAGCAGTGATGAGTAGGAGAGAAAATTGGCTTCAACACCGACTGGAGCAGATGGAACTATAACAGAGATTTAGACACAGTTCTGTCAAGAAAGAACTAATCAAATATCAAATCAGTTAAACTTTATGCTGCAAAGAAACGTTTTTCAAAGATATCTTCATCAGAAACCTATCAACTTGGAAATGGAAATGGTATATCTAGCATACACTTACTGTGAAACTAAACTCTAGGACTTTCAAGGGACACAGACTAAATCGCAGGACAGTTATCAAAATGGAAGAGTATAATTGCAGATAACCTATTTCCAATTTTGAACCACATGACGCGTTTTAACCAATGAGAGTGCACAAAAATTATTGGGTTGGTTATAGACCCTGCCAAGGGTCGTTAGCAACCCGTTGCTATGCTGTCCTGGAGAAAAAGCTGCACTCTGTTTGCAAAAAACGCAAGGAAATACACGAGATGGCTACCGCTAAAAACGTTTAAAAACTTCAGAAAGAAGAGCGTTCTTGCCTGAATACTGCGGTAATCTAAGGGAGGAAAAATCGAAAGAGAGATATCTCAAGAAATTAGAATATTTTGATGGCTGTGACCCCCAACAAAGTGCCACGTAGTGAATGGCAAAACGATGTCAATTTATGGCCTAACCTATCCTACATCGACCTGGGAATGTACTTACTGTTTTCACCGAGTAACCTTTTTCCGATTTTGTACTACGTGATGCGTTTTATCCAATGAGATTGCACGAAAATTATTGGGTGCACAGGAGTACTGTTTTACAAAATGCTAGAATTTCTGCTGTAACATCAGGGTTCAAAGTTCGTCATTTTTTCTTGGCGCATTTTTGCTACTAACTTTCAAAAATTAGGCGCATTTCCAAAATTTTAGGCGCAAAGGCTCAATCTTAGCCAGCGGAACATGCATGAACTCTTTCAAGGGACACAAACAAAGTATCCAATCGTGTAGTAGGCAACGATGGGGTTGCAAGGCGATCATCGATGAATGCGGATAAAAAACCAGAGAAGAGACAATGGAAAACAGCTTTTCTTATTGTTTACAACTTTTACAAAGACGACAATGATTCACCATCACTTCCAGACATTTTGTCTTCGTGAATGTGAATAACTTGTTGCGGTTTTTCAATTGCACTTCAATATTTACGTTAGGTGCAATTATGCAATTACTTTCGATTTTTTAGGCGCATTTTTAAAAAGTTAGTCGCATTTGCGACCTGTTGGTCGCCCACTTTGAGCCCTGAACATGGAGCACACTTCTTAGTTAAAGCCAAATACTTTACTCCATTATTCACAACTGCAAAATTTTAGCGTTTAACACCGCAACGATCATTTACAATCGGCCACTTAGAAAAAGATGGCGGATCGGTACATTTTACCACAATGCTCTGCAAACCTTACACCACTAAAGGAAACTTGGAGAAGGTAAAAATTGGTAGAACTCTTCCTTGTACTAAAAACACGGTGTTTGTCAAATTACAGGCTTTCAAGCACACCTAGGTGAGAAAGTAGGAGAAAAGTAGGACCGAAGTTCTTTTAAAAATAGGAAAAAAGAAGGATTTCCTCCTCTTAGAAGGAGGACTAAGAATGCAGCCTTTTGCACAGATCTTTAAAGAGGTACTGATGAACTGCTTCTAGTCTGCCTGTGACTCGTTTCACTGCTGGTATGAGTGTGAGTCATCTGGACTGGACATGCCAGATGAACATTTGTTCGTCAAGAAATCTTCCTTGCGACCTGTGGTCTAGGCTTTAACCCTGAACACCTGCAAGGCCTACTCCCTATTCCTGCATGATGCAACCTTGAACAATTTGTTAAAAGTGCGGCATATAAAAAGAAGGAAAAAGTAGGAAATGGTAGGAATTTCAAGACAAAAATAGGAATACTAAGAGAAGGGTCAAAAAAGTAGGAAATAGTAGGAAATGCAGGATCACTTGAAAGCCTTCTCACTATAAGTTTCTATACTTTTAGACAATTTATGCGCTAAGAACTATGGTAAATGTACAGGTAATCATCTTTTACAAGTGTAATCGTGGATTCAAAGTCTGACCATGTTACAATCCATTTTTAACCAATCACATATAAAGACAGCTTACTAGCTTCTTCGGTTCTGAAGAAGATCAAGTCACTCTTTGCTCCATCGTCCTGTAGTACATACGCTTCCACATAAAAGGCATAAAGTGTAAATGGCTTCAGCTTTCCAATCTTGGCTGACAAGATTGACGAAACATAACTTGAGTTCACCCTATAACAAAATAAAGGTTATTCTCAAGTTTTGCATTGCGCACCCATACTTTGCATAATTTTTCGCCTAAGCAATTACGCGCATTAAAAAAGTGGGCTTTTTCCTTATGACTGGAGTTCGCCACAGAGGTAAATTGGTATTTTCTGATAAACGAGCAGGACGACCTACCTTTTTTTCTTTTGTTTTGACTTAAGCAATACCTTTCTTCTTGTAATTATAAAGAGCAATTTTCAGTGTCGAATAAGAACCAATAGTATGAAACGTGGATTTACAAGCAATCATGAACATAGTCATTTGGAATTACATGGAATTACTGCTTATAAACAAGGTGACGTTCCTACAAAATGAATGTGGGGAGCCCCGATTTCATTAAAGATAAATACTCAATAGACAAAGTTTAAAAAAGTCTCAGGGTACACTGTAGCTTCTATTACAGTGGAATGGCCTTAAAAGGGTTATTTTGGTACAAAATCCTAGGAAAAGGTATCCATGGGAAGGTAGATGTTTTTAAAAATTGTGTTTTATGGTTAGAAAAAGTATGAAATGCCTTTTCAATATTGGGTAGTTGAATAACAGTTTAACGATTGTATTACTCACAGTTTTGGTTTATTCGGCGGTACGTCCACCCTATGCCACCTATCAACATAAAAGTAGTCAAAAGAAAAATAGTGTTCAGTTTTCCTTGGTGTGAGTCTAGGGCCGTAAGAATTCTTGTATTTTGAATTCTAGAAATTCTAGGGCCATAACAAATGTTATCAAATGCCTGTTATCTAAATTCTAGGAACTCTTGAGCCGTAAGAACGCCTGTATTCTCAATTCTAGGGCCCTAAGAGTGTCTGTATTCTGAATTCTAGGGCCATAAGAACGCTTGTATTCTGAATTCTAGAAATTCTAGGGCCATAAGAACGCCTGTGTTTTTTTTAATTCTAGGAACTCTTGAGCCGTAAGGATGCCAGTTATCTCAATTCTTGCGCCATAAGAACGCCTGTTTTCTGAATTCTTGGAAGTCTTGAGCCATAAGGATGCCTGTATTTTGAATTTCAGGAAATCTAGGGCCGTAAGAATGCGTGTATTCTCAATTCTAGGGCCTTAAGAGTGTCCGTATTCTGAATTCTAGGAATTCTTGGGTCATAAAAACGCCTGTCTTTTGAATTCTACAAATTCAAGGGTCGTACCAAAGAGAGCCTGGATTGTTGGACTTACACGTTGTTGTCGCTGCTGTCACATGAGCTCACATCATCAAACTCCGTTATGTTTCTATGCGGACTGAAAAGATACAAAAGCACTTCGTAAAGTTTTTATTCTTTTTAATGCAATATCATTTTCACAGAAATTATTCTTTTAACAACAGCAATAGTGGAAATTTAATCAATGCTTTTGGCTTCCTCCTGTATAATATAATAAAGGTAAGAAATGCATTTATATAGCGCCTTTTCCACATGAATGCTTGAAAGATGATCAGTTTACCCCAAGTGGACGAAAACTTCAAAGCGGGCAATGCTTGCTGGTACCCGACCCCGGAAGGATTGGGAGCTTGTGGTCTTTAACGGGAAAGGAGGTCACCAAAATATTCAACCCTTGACCAGGCCGGGAATCGAACCGGGGACCTCAGGATTGGGAGGCAGAGATCTTACCACTGCGCCAACTCGCTAATACATAGTACATTTGTACATTTTGAAGTACAAAATCCGAATGATACTCACGCTATTCTGTAGGATACAGTGTAGAGAAGAACATTCCTGTAATCAGCCTTGATTGAAACCTCATTCCACTTTACTTCAAGGCAAATGAAGCCGCATCGATAGTCCCTGGCGTTTTTTGTAATTGTCACGTTGATCTTCTGAATGTTACCTGAAAAAGTTTAACAAGCATGTCACTCTTTGGCGGGAGTTTTCCCGCCTTTTCAGTGAGCTTTGGTCAAATTAACTGGTTCTTATTTAAAAAAGATTGATGAACGTTTCTCTAATTTTAAGCTCGGGGTAGTCTTTTCGATTGCAAAGGCAAACTGCCATCAATGAGAGCCCTGAGCACTTTTAAATCTAAAACTGCAATTTACAACAATAAAACTAGTCTCTAGGAACAATTGCTATTTACACCTAAACTTGTAAACACTCTATTTTGAAAATTTATTGTAAATAGTGCAGCCATGGTAAAAAAAGGCTCTCTTCGCAATCCTTGTCCTCACGGCAGGCACATGTTGTATAGGTATGAATTTGATAATTTGATTTTAAAAGCGAGTACTGTATTCACTGTCTTTCTTGTCGACGTTAATTGCCGTTCTCGTTGCTATATATGCTGTACTTTTACTCACATGCTTTCTGGTTTCCATTTGCCTTAGATATAGCTAGTGGATGCTTCGGGTTAGATAAGCCGGTTCTATTCCACTTCAGAACATTGTCAATCAGAGGATAAATATCCTTGGGACAAAGCCGTGGGTTCAAATGAACCATGATTCCTCCCTCAGAAATATACAACTGAGATCCTTCAAACGGCCACAAGTTTTCCAACTTTGCATTATCAAGAACGGCTAGTGCATACCTAGATTTTAAAAGACAAACCACCGAGGTAAATATACTATTCACCAGTAAACCGTTTATATTATTCTGGATTTTACCCAATTTTGAGTGAGACATGTACTTTTGAATGACAAGAGGTCGAGGGCGAACAGGCAATTATACTCGACGTCCCTGTTAAGGTCTAACACCTGGGACCTACAGTTTAACTTTATGCGAGAAGATGTGAAAGGCAAACGCAGCATCGTCTGCTCAGTTTTTTTAAGACCCTGAGTGAAGGTCTGGCACCGGGAATCGAACCCGCGCCTCCCGCACGACAGACTGGCACCTTACCAACTATGCTAACCAGGCGGCGGAAAATTGTCATTGCGCCCATATGCATTTGTTATTAACCTTGAAAAAAAACATTGTAATAGCTTAAAGTACAGGATCATTCTTTCTGTTTCTGCTTAAGAGTCGAATCGATTGCCTCCATTTCGATCTCATGATTACTCTTAACTAGCGTTCGGCCTGGCTGCTACAAATTTTGCAGTCAGCCAACCTTGCTCACTGGTAATCCTACTAACAAGTCCCGCTCCTGAATACTTAGCCATTCCCCCCCCCTCCAACCCCTTCCAGCCGAAGGAGTGGGGGGGGGGGGGGGGGGGGGTGGTACTCCCTCTGATGATATGATAGGGATACTCGTCATATTTTCGAAGGATTAAAAGCAGCAATTTGGTATTGTTTAGGGGCTTTCAGAGAAAAATCAAGATTATTTCTTAAAAACGATGTTTTTCAGATGTGCAAAAACAAAATGCGATTTCTTTGACTTCAGATTCTCCTGCCTTTTTCAAACTTGATGCTATGAGATTTTGGAGTCAAAAATTATCACACCTTGTTTTTAGGGTATTTCGTCACATTCCGTAGGGAGCTTCTCCATCCTTTTTCACCCCGGAAGACCCCCCCCCCTCCAAACCTTTTTCCTTCATTTTCTATACATTTAGATTTTCGTTCTTATGAAAGCTACTGAAAAATTTTTTTTTTCATTTGTACAATAACCGCAATTTTCTTACATTCAATTTTGGTTACAAAGATTAACGCTAAAAGTGAATCTATGTTTCGATGTCCGCTTGACGCCATTATCAAGATAAAACTGAATATAAATTAGCTAGTAATATACAGGATTAAAATACGCACATTGTTCTTAAAATACGCTAATTAGTGTTTAATCCTGTAATATAAATTAGCTAGTAATATACAGGATTAAAATACGCACATTGTTCTTAAAATACACTAATTAGCACGCACAGACATTGCACGCTTCAAGCCTAAAAAATGTAACAGGAACGGCGAGAAAAGGTTTTATTTTCGATTTTATTATTAAAGGGTTCTACTTTTCATCTGGAACTTAAAAAAATAAGCTTGATATATAGGGACTTTAAAAAGTTTCGCTGCTTTGGCCCTAAAATTAGGCATTTTGTCACAAGTTAGTAAAATATCCGCGAAATTCATTTTAAAAACCAGTAACAAGTGTCTATGCGGAAATTATACAGATTAAATTTGAATTTTAGATATTTGAGGCTAATTTGAACATTTCGCTTCAGCAGTACTTTAAGCCTGAAAAATAACGATTTCATGCTTACTTCTCGTTGTAGAGTTCTGTTGGTCTAAGACTAAACGGAGGCTTCCTTGGTCGAATTTCTCTCAGGTTTCTCAGGAAGTTTAGAGAAATCAACGCTGATGATTCTCTTATGAGGACATAGCCATTTACTCTTTCAATTTTGCCAAGATATTCTTCAAGAAGTGAAGTGACTTTTCCTAGAAAACAAAAATATTGCCATGAAGTCATACCGAACAAGCCTAATTATACAACAGGGAAATAATCGTAAGATTTTAATTACTACTACAAATTGCCCTTGTATCACAACTTCAATAAGTCAAGTGTTTAGAAGGATCTTATAAAAATTAACTGTAGGAAAACTGGTACTAGTAAACGAAAGGAAATTCTATGGCCCTACTTTAGGTACAGGCTGTGACAATGCCTATGAAAAGAACATTTTTATAACTTCCGTGGCTAGACCTTGCTTAATGAGGAATAGCAAAAAAAAATTTGTTTCAAAATCTTTTATGTTTCTTTAATTGTTAACATTTAATGTTCACAACTGGTGATGTAATTTTGGGTTACAGCAAAGTTGCATTTTATTTAAATCTGCTGCCAAATTAATAACCTTTGGATGTATTTAAGCCAAACTTGGGCTGCTGATGTATCTCAAGGTAGACAGATGACCACTGCAGGTTTTGCTCAAATTTATCCAAAGGTTATGGATTGGCAGCAGATTTAGTGTTTTAATGAATATCTACCTCAGGCCTTCTGCGCTCAGTAGATATTCTGCCACTACTCACCGAAATTAAAGCAGAAAAAATATTAAGTGTATTTCGTTACAGTTAACTCATTCCAGCCTTTGTAATTGAAATATTTCTGTTTTTGAATTTAAAGGAAAATTCTATGTGAGGAACATATATAAAATTATTTAAAATCAAATGGTTTTCTTTCCTTCTGTTGTGGAGTTTCTGATTGGCTAAATTATTATAGCATAAAAGAAACATTGCTTCAAAAAAGAGTTTCACTACTTTTCTATTATAAAACTATGTTGTACCCTGGTCGATGCGTTCTCAGTATGACAAACTAAACATTCTGGTGCGGGAAAGTGAAATGCTGCACAACAATGGGAATACTAATATAACATTACATAAAAAACAGCATTTTTGTCTTTTGATCAGAATTTAGTCCACTTTGTTAGGCAACAGAGTTTTGAAAGACCTTGACACAACTTTGGCACTCAACAAAGTTACATTTAATTGAAACCCAAAGGGGAGGAGAAGAGTAGGGTCCTTTTTTTATATCCGTGTAGAGTACCACTGATATAGGTGCATTTATTTAGCTAGAATAATAATAATCTTTATTGGTCATAGATAAAAACACATATCCAATGTGTTTTAACTTCAAACTATACACAATTAAAATACATCTAGTATATACAAATTTACCCAATTAAAAACTAAGGAATCTTTAAAACACTATATACTTATATATTAACCTATTGATAAAAACACTCTCAGAACGATCCGTCTTATAATTAAGATTCTATGGCTGCTTTTCCTTCTCAAGTTATACGTTGTAGTTTTCAGTTTTGGAAAACACATTCCCAGCAGATGACTTCCAAGGTTTGCCACATGTTTAAAGATGTTTTTGTCTTGCTTCTCTAACAGTAGTTTAACTCTAACAATAGCATACCTGCACCACTCTTGATTGAGAGCACAAGATTACCATTAATAACTGTGCAATCTTTCAATCTTGTAAGTGATGACAGCAACTCCAGTGGTTTATTAACATCACACACTGATAACAAAAGAAAAAAAACAAAGAATGAGTTTCTAATGAAAGAATAACAAGGGGTGTTAATCCTGGGGGGAGGGGGTGAGGGTACTCCCTATATTGGGATGGTGGGTATGACCGCCGTATATTTTTTAGGGGTTAAAGTTGCCAGTCCGGTATTTTTTAGGGGTTGTAAAAATGAATCAGGTGTTAAACCAAGAGCCTGGTATTTTTTTAGAGTTTAAAATCGCCAAGCTATTGGACTGCTTGAAGTCTCATGTTTTAGCAAACATGTGTACTGATTAGAAGTTTTATAAGACGTCCTTTGGCGAACGTTCTACTATACGTGCATGCCTATCACGTTCAGCACAACACGAGGGGTTTTAGCACTGACCTGCTAGCTACCCAGGGAAAAACTTCAGCTTTTAATTGGTGTTTTTTAGGGCAATTTTAAAACCAATAGGTATTTTTAGGGCAAAAAATTTTTATCCCTTGCTAATTCTTAGGGTATTTTGGGGGCTTTTCCAATGGTCATTCCTACCCTTTTGACCCCAAAGTACCCCCCCCCTGGTGTTAGTTTCTTAAGCATAAAGATTCAATCAACTGAGTTCTAGCTATAAGGATTACAGGGAGTCAGCTAGCTTGGGTTGGGAAGACTGTTTGCCAGAAGGTAGGGGTGAGTTGCTGGATCTGGACCTTCCCAAACCTGACACAGTCTACAGTACAGTATACTAACTTACTAGAAAACAACTAACTCAATGTCTAGCAGTAAGTAAAAGGGAACTAACAGTATATATTTCTAAACAAAAAGCAATGGCCGATTGTTTAAACACTGTCTTGATTTTATTGGTTTAAAGTTCAAAGGTAGTAATAAAATTAGTTTTATTGACTACCTTAAGAACAATAATTAGACTTTTCCATGGCTACCCAAGAAGATTTTTATTTATGGCAAGAATGCACTAGCTTTTGCCCCCCTCTCACACAACTATCAACTACTTATGGGCCAGTAGGTTTTCATAACAGGGCAGGTGAACATGGAGGGTCAATACATTGAGAAGATATAGAGAGGGGAAAGAGAACAAAGATACACGCAAGGGCAACTTGAAACTGCTAAAGATGGACCTGAAAACTCCAATGGTAGATGAGTGAGTGGCTCAATTCACCAGTGGTTTGGAACTGTTACTGTCATTGGTCTTATTGTATGTATAGTCGAGAAGAATTTCGTGATGTCCGGAACTTATGCTACTCCTCTCCTCTCCCTTCCAAAAACACCAAACAAAACAAAAAAAACATAGACCCATAAGAGTCTAAAAACTGTTGAATCAAATATGAAATGAGTGACTTTCAAAGTTTTTTAGACCTGAACAAAAAAAGTAAAATATATTCTCTTGCTTCCCTCCTCACTGACCAGCCATGCATGCATGCGTAAGCAAGTTTAAATAAATCTACAAAAGTAATTAAAACAAAACAACAAGTCGTAGGAGAACTGGTAATAGGACTCAAAGTCCCTTCTAGGCCTGCCACCCAGGAACTACAGTTTAACGTCCTATGCTGAGAATAATGAAGTGAACTCACCTCTAGGACATTTTTCGTTTTCACACTTCTTACATACAGACTTTCGGTCAAAAAAATTTGTTGGATCGCGTTCTTTATATTCCTTATAACCAGCAGGGCAGCCTTGGACACATTTGCCATCATGTTCCGAAAACCGATACTTGCATTTCTTGACACACAAAAAATCATCATACTTGAAAGAAAAAGACATGCCAGTCAGTTTTAATTATAGTATAAAAAGGTTGCTTTAAACATGAAAGTGGTTCAAACTCAAATAAAAAACTGAGTAATAAAATTTAGGTATTTTCTGGATGCATGTCAAAAAATTATAAACCTATTAATACGTAATGTTGAACTTCAACTGATTATTTGATAAAAATGATAAGCTTTATACCATGAAACATGGAGCTG
Organism: Hydrozoanthus gracilis; assembly: GCA_025388745.1. Lineage (NCBI taxonomy): Eukaryota > Metazoa > Cnidaria > Anthozoa > Zoantharia > Hydrozoanthidae > Hydrozoanthus > Hydrozoanthus gracilis. The sequence continues at coordinate 13,853 of JANVCF010184833.1, forward strand.
ATGTTTATGGCTGCAGACAATTGCCTTAGTAGAGACTTTAATTGTATGAGTATCTACTCATGATCAGACAGGGACTATATAGTCCGAGAATTAAATTTGTACAAACAAACTGAATTGTTAGTTATTAAAATCAAAAGTTTCAGTTTTCTGTTATTTTTCTGTAAGAACCAATTATTTTCTGTGTCAACTTACCTCTAAAAAACCAGATGGACACTTGCCAGAGCATGTACCGTCCTCCAATCTGAAGCGCCGGCAAGCATGGCAGTGTCTTGCTGAGTTTGCTTTACTGCACCCTCCGAGACACTCATCATGGCAACAGATGCTTTGGCTTCCATCAACACACCCACCCACACAGTTTGAATGACAAACTAAAAATTGAAAGTTTTCAAAAGCAATTTATATATTCAATGCTTTTAACTATGCCAGTACTATATATATACCACATATACAAAATAATTAAAAGTATTAACACAAAATTTAAGGTAACTTTCAAGAATAAAATGCAATGCAAATAAACTAAAACTTTTACCTGCTGATTTCAACTTATGGTGTAATTTTATGAAATAGCCTGATCCAGAGTTTCAGCTAACTTTTTACAGATCATAAAATAGCTAAAACGATTTAGAGGCGGCTAAAAAAATTGTTATTGTAGGAGGCCCCTGAGCCAGTTAATTTTTACTTGGTACACAAAACCAGTTTAATAATAATTAATTGTTTTACATGGTGAAACATATTGTTACATGATTCTTTTTTTGTCAAACAGTCACCCATCGAGTGAAATCGGTGCAGCAGGCTGTTTTTACTATAACTAAAACCCTAAAGAGGTCATTCAGTTTTGGTTTAGTGTGTGTTTTTTAGTTTGGAAATTACAAGACCATAATAAATTATCTGGCTTCAAAACCCAAAAATTGCTCTGAAGGCCTGTGAAGCTATGGTGAATATTTTTCAAAAGTAAAGAGAGCAGGGACAAAATTCACTGTTTGCTGGCCCTTATCTGAAACCCTGCAGACTGATTTCTGTCTCAATTAACTTGCAACTACCAGTAACCAACTTTTCATAATATTCTGTGGGTAGTTTAGGAGAATTTTGTTATTAATCTTAAGAGAGTTTGTGGCAGATGATCTAAATTAACATCATTTTCTAAACTAATAAAAAAAAACTAATCAAATTGGCTGTAAGGAAAATCTAGATGATAGCAGTTGCTGAGAAGCTTCAAAATTTTACACAGCTTGAGACTGCTTTTCACATTCAAGCATAGTAAGTGCGAGATCACTCCAGCAACCTAAACATACATACTGAACTATTATTTTGTTTATCACTGATGGAGATTAAAGCACGATTATTCTGTCTGTTGCATAACTAACATAATAACTACAGCTACACTAGATCAGATTTTGGGCATAAAGGGTACATATCTTGTGACACATCCTTGCTATACCCCTTATTCATATGCAAGCTTCATGCAGGTATTGTAGGCTAGCAATTTCGAGATAACATATTTTCTCAAATAAGCACCCAAGACGCTTAATTTTTAGGGGGAGTGCTTATTCAAGAAGGGCACTTGTTTGAGGGAGGGAGGGGGGGGGGGCACTTATTGAATTATAAACATTTTAGTCACAAAGGCATTCAAATCTTATAGGTATCTTTCACTATACAACAAAATGCAACATGAAAAATATAGTCCAATACAATACAATTACACATTTTTGAGTGTATTTAAAGTGAAAAAAGTTATCAGGTCAAGGAAGATCAAGAACAGACTTGTTGTTCCAGCAGCATCAATGACAAAAGAAATTGAGCACTATGAAATTTGAGAGGGAAACTTTGAGATTTCAAAGATCTTTGCGAACATTTTCCAGTTTTCTCATGAACTGCAAGTGCATTCTGCATGGATATCCAAGCTACATGCCAGTTATCACTGCAGTTCTAAAATAATGCGATTTCACATCAATTCTAGCACTTTTCTGGGGGGTCAAGGTCATAGCACAATATTGAGGACTTGGATTTGTTGAAACATGATTATCTGGGTATATTCATTGGTGGCTCTTTGCTTGAGGCAGCTATTGCATTAATTTTTCTATTTAAAAATTAATCTAAAAGTAGATTGCATTAGAAGAAGAAAATGGTCATGGCCTGTTAAGTTATTTACCAAACACCATAATTTTTCTGATAAGCCCCCTCTTTCTAATAAGACAACCCATTTTTTGAAGCATGAATTTATTAAGCCCCCCTCCCCCAATCCTCTCAGTGAGAGATAAATAACCCCCCCCCCCCCCCCCTCTGGGGGACTAAAAAGAATATGTCTAAGGAGGGCATGGCCCAAGAAGACTGGTAGATCTAGTCATTGATCAAAATGGATTGCGATGTCATTAACACTGAAATCTGATATTCAAATTAAGCTTCTAGCCTGATTGTTGATTGATATGTACCGAAACTTCTCTAAGGTACCAACATCTTTTGGCTTGAGAAGTTAAGGTGATTTTTTAGTTTAATTAGTAGCCAGTGCTTAAATAGCAACTTAGGCTTAAATGGCAACAAGTTTATGAACAGTTAGTCAATCATAATGCAAGCTAGTACTGATAGTTTCATTTTGTTGAAATCGCTGACAGTTAATCTTGTGTATGCGGAAGGTGGATGAATGAAAGAATTTGAGTCATGCCAATGATATTCTGTTGAAAATTAGTGAAAGCCCTCTCGAAAACAAGACCCCCCTCTAAAGTGCAATTGCAAATGATAAGCCCTTGATAGAGAACATACTGTAGTACAAGATTTAAGGGAAAATCTCATTAAAGTTGATTTCTTTAATTTCAGCAAATGGCACAAAATTGGACATGCAACTAAACACTAGCTCATTTAGTTTGTCCTGAGAAGCTTATTAAAGTGCTTAATTACTTTAAAGGCTAAATTCTTTCACTCTATATATGCTATCTCATCTCCCAAACAAAATGGTTCCGCTTGGCAAAACTTTTAATATGGTTGAACTTAGGCAGTTATTCGCTCAAGCAAAGCCTGCGTGACATGATTTATTTCTAGTTAATCCATTTTTGGCTTCATTCTTATCACACATTATCTTTTACTACCACTCATTTCACTGTAAAAGAACAAGCTTGCTGGTGGTAACAGATAAAAGAAAGTGCTAGCAAAGTCAAACTCCATCGAGCCAACAAATTACCCATTAATTGTAACAAATTGGTTCCAATTAAGGAAAGGAAAATCTTTTAAGCAACATTATTAGACATCTAAACTTTACTGCATGGTTGGTTATTATTGTTTAAGAACAATGCGTTCCGTGTGACTATAGAATTATATTACAAGAATGTCAACGAAATATTGTGCTTTAAGACAAAGAAAACGCATCAAAGGACTCTGAATAAACTCTTACTTTAAATAATGTTCTGAAATAGTCATGGAACATAAATTTAGGTTATTGAAAAGATCCAGTTGGTTAATGTTGCTGTTGTGGCTCAGTTTCAGCAGTTTAAAAACAATCATAAGAAGACAGGAAGAAACAAAAGAAAAATACTTGGTTAACATAACAAATCAATATTTTAGATGCTTATCAGCATTTTGGTGAAATCGTTGGTGGGGCTTAAATATCACCCACTCATGTAAATCCTAATATTCAAAGATACTATCTTAATATATTGTAGGCTGGTTCCTTTTACGTTTTTATATGTTTGAAATTATAGGGTTCAGACAAAAGTCAGCTGAAGATGGTTTATCAGCTAATGGTCAAAGAATAGGTCAATATCATGTGTAGCTTGCGAAAGCCAGCCTAGCTAATACCTCTTTAATAACGACAACTGCAAAACAAATTCATGTGTATGAGGCATCATACAATAAAAGTTTTTGCAAGGGCCCACACTCCCTGGATTCCCTTCCATTTTTGCTTAGTTTACTTTAGCCTTTAAACATAATTATTTTATCATTGCAATTGATTTGTCGGTGTGATTTTTCAAAACAAAAGCCTCGCTAGTTTCGGCCCAGTTTCTACACAACTACAGTTGCTAAAATAACTTTAAGTCCAGATGTGATTCGAAATGAAACAAAAAACTTTCGTTCGCAATATTCTACATTTAGACGTTCGAAAACGGTTAAAACAAGCGTCAATATTGTGACCTTGAAACGCTTAGCACTCAATATTATAAACGTACATGATTATTTATGACAAAAATGCTATTTTTCCCCAACCATTCCATAAACTCAGTAAATGAGTTTTTACTGAGTAGATTTTTTATTATTAAATGTAACACTAATGTTTTAATAATTTGACTGCTGGCAATCATTTATATTTTTTAGCTGGATTTCGAGAAATCGTGACTCGAAACGATATTCACGTCAACATCAATTTAATCCCTTGCCAGTTTCCTGTAAGCGACAAAATCCGTAGATTGTTAATTTCCTGCCAGTTTTGAAATAAACTTGTGAGAAAACGACATATTTTTTAACAACATAGCAATAAATTAGCTTTGATCGAGCAAAAATTGTAATCTTTTTTGAGTGGTTTGTAGTCAGAAGAACATACAGTCAAGGTCCAGTGGCCAAAACTTTTTTTTTTTTCAAATTTTTGTCAGCTAGCTTGATCGTTAGAGTGCCGAAATTAAATATATCGCTGAAAACTGGAGTTTGTGACATGCTTTCCTGTACAAACTTCACAAATGCAACATAGGTTCAACTGTAGTACATTTAACTTTTCCGCCAGTTTAATATAGACGATGGAAGCACTTCAGGCAATTCACGCCAACACAATGTGGTCAAATATTTTGAAAACTTGCATTGGACGTGAGTAAATCATGCATTTTGATTCGACCAAGGACCTGTCAGAAGATAATTCTTTTAACCGGAAAATTCAGTCATATATTTTGTTATACACTGCACTGTTAACGATTGGATTTAACTTTGTTCAGCAACTGAATGTCATTTTGCGTGTTCACTTTTCAAGTCACGACAAGCCAATTAAAAATTGAATGTTTTTTTAGAAGATCTCGACACCTAACCTCTTGTGGTAAGACGATTTCTTTTTACAGCAGTGTTTGGCCTTCACAAACAACCGTTCAGTTAAATGCATCGAAATAAATGTCGTAATGCAAAGTTTACTGGTAAACGTAATGGTACTTACGTTTCTGACAAGAATAAGACCTTGAAGTTCCTGGACTCCAACAGTACTGCTTTCCCGAGACGCCATGACCTGCCGGCGGATAGCACTGGTCTTTATAGCATTCGTCGTAGCAATCTTTGTTATTTGAAGTTGTAACCAAGCTATATGGGTCAGTAGTCGATGTCCTCATAATAGATTTCCATCGAATTTTATTGACATAACATAAATTGATGTTCTTTTCAATACGGACGCCTCCTCCGAGAACTACATTAAGGGAAGGAAGGTTGACCTCTTCAAGTCCGCTGTTTTGATAAACGACAAGCGCGTAATCAAGAAATAGCAAGGAAGTTCTACCACGAATTACGGCAAGTTTTGGGAATATGTCTTTAAGGCTCCGATGGTTATTCAGCAACGACACCAATAAATGACCGGTGATTTCAGTAAGATCAGGAAAATGAAGTTGTTTTTCTTCGTTCTCGTAAACTCTGTAACCGCGAATTTGAACACTGCCATCCCACGTCGTACAGTTCTGGAGATCTTGACAGCCTAAGCATTCTCCTTTCGAATTTCCTTTAATAACAAGATCTTGAACACCAAATAGCGACCTCAAAAAACATCCTAAGAAAAGATAAAATTAAGAAATCGCTGCTGATTGTGAAGTGTATTATAAAAAAAACCACAGAGAATAGTTACTGTAGATGACCACAATGGGAGAGAGAGAAATAATTTTACTTAAAAAACGCATTCCCGCTCAATTAATGTATACTTACGCTTGTATGGCGCTGCTATGGAACGAATTACTAAGGAGTTATTGGAAAGAAAAGCCAACAAGAACAAGGTAAAGACTTTGCCGTTCATAATCCTTCAAAGAGACTGTTGGAGCGATTAAATTTGGATAAATAATCGTTTTGTTACAACAGTATTGCGGTAGCGCTAAGTCTGTCAGTTCATGTCAATGCTTTTACATACATCAGCGGGAGAAACAACGACTAGTCTCATTCAACTTGCAGAAAACTTCACCGGAAAAAATACCAAATATTGTGACGCCTCTTATTTCGCGAACTCTCGGCAAGACTAACAGTTCAATTTTCTGATGTGTCTCATGCGAATATCGATAACTGTACGTCATCAAATGTCATTGACAACAATGCGCCGCCAAATATCGAGCACCGGGGGGAGGAGAAGTTGTGATTAATTTGGTCAGCAAACATCAAAAGCATTTTGCGGTCTGTTTAGAAAACCGTATCTAGCATTGTATCTACAATAAAACTTGCATGCGATTCTTTCCTAGAATATTCTCAAAAGTAAAGAAAAACGGATTATTTTTCGCCACTGAAAGTGTGTAAGGTATATTTAGCATGTTACAGATTGTTAAGCAAATATTGTGGTGATTAAAAAGTCAGGCACTATATATATAATGTGCAATTGCATTTTGTGTTTTAAACTGAGACGTAATCCATAATGTAGTATTTGTTGTTTTAAAAAACTCTTTGTTCTGGATAGCTGCCTGCATGCAAGTTGATTCCAACTGGAGAACCGGGTATTTAAGTATATAGGACACTAGAGCGGCGCGATTTTCTTTAACACGCCGATGTTTGTTTAGGTTTTAAAGTTTAAAAGCTTTAAAACATAGAAGCGGTGTTTGGGAAGGAGGTAAGCACCGGCCCTACATAGGTTAAAACAAATTATATAAGACTCTAGGGCAGCAAACGATGCCGTGACGATGGCGTGAAGTTAGGGAGTTTTTCTTCTGCACTAGCACTCCTTGTCAATCGACAATGAAAAGTTAAAAAAACAGAATGTTTTTTTAAAAACAACTTCGAACAATCCATGAACCCATTTGTACTTCTTTTAAGTTGCATTTTAAATAACAGTCTTGTATTCATTCCTCTGAGCCCCCCTTCTCCAAGGCCTATGTCCTAAGAAAGAAAGAAAGAAAGAAAGAAAGAAAGAAAGAAAGAAAGAAAGAAAGAAAGAAAGAAAGAAAGAAAGAAAGAA
>JANVCF010184834.1:0-10499 GCA_025388745.1 Hydrozoanthus gracilis
AGTAAAGTGGTTGCATGAACTTGGATGTATTGGACAAATTTTTTTTATTAAATTGAAAATACGAAGAATCTAGCAGACAATCCAAAACTCAAACGCAAGGTTAGCAGTTAGTTTGCTAATACTCATTCAACTTTTTGTGCCTTCCCTGGAAGTATCAGAACCGAATTCTCGACGAGAGAACTAAAACAAAGCAAATTAGGAAGTCAAACTCTGACTAGTCTTAAGAATAAAGAACTTATACAGGACACAGCTCGAAAATCTAACGAGCAAAACAAACAAACAACCGAGGCCTCCAACAAAGCATACAAATAACCAAAACCCCCAACAAAACAAACAGGGAAATAAACCCTCTGAATGGAACATCTTAAGCTTTGAAACGTTTTTGAAGTTTGTTTATCGCTTTCGTTCCCAGATCGATCAACAGACGAGAACCTGAAAGCGTTTAAACTATTAACACAGTAACAAAAAGGCAAAAACTTTGTAGAAACTATGTTTTTTACACCGCTTTTGTGTCAATTGCTTTTTTATTGTGGCTATCAAACTTGTTGTGGCAGATTACTGGATAGGATGGTGCTTCACACACTACTCGAGACACAAATGTAGTGCCATGCACCCCTCATGTAAAGAAACTTAATTCGGCTGCTTGTATTGAGGCAAAAGAGTGTCAGGCTAAAGTATACCGCACTCCCGCTTCGCTGATAGAGTCGTTTTAGACTCGAGCGTACAGACTATGCTACTTTGACTCAAAGGCATTATTTTTAGGTTCTTACGATATGTATATAGTATATATAGATATGAAAAAATAACTGTGTATGATAAAGTTCGACTATTTCGATTCACAGCTCGTGCTTTTGTTTCGAAACAAGTCTCTTGTCACTTTCAATCTTGAAACCAGCGGTCCCTGCTACTATACATATCAGTCAACGCTTTCTCTTACAATTATGTCTAGCAATACAGGTATTATTTACTACTGTTAAATTATCAGCTGTACCAGTATAGCGTTACTATTGTTACTAACATTAAATTAATGTGCGTTACCACTTACTTATTTCATTCTACATATTAAACTAACTATAAAAATGTCTCCTTTTTATGTACAGTCATATATTAAAGTCTTATAGTTCATAATAGAGTTTATATCCATGGCTTCAGTTCAGGTCTTCATCAGGGTGTTCAATCGAGTGGCCTTTGTAGGTGGTCCCTGGGTACGGCTCTTGCTGTGAAATCAGAAGAATTGTTTTGTCAATTTAAGCATTAGCACTACCATAAACACTATCGTTATCAAATCTATCAGTGTGATGATAGCCAATATTATGATCATGCTCTCCACTTTGTGATATTGCGCGCCAATTCCACTAAAGCTGAACTGAACGGTTTTGTTACTGCTACTTTACCAAGTATGCTAGAACTATATCACGACTAATGACATCATTCTTAACTTGATAACAATATTAATAATAACTAGCACCAAACTAAAATTGTTAGGACAACTACACATTCTGCTACTTCCAAGACTCTAGGTCATCAGACTGCTTTGAATATTGAACAGACAGTTTTTACGCATAAATTGTTTAAAACATTAACGTTTTAGCTTCTCGTTTGGAAGTCTTCGTCAGAAATAACCATGTCTTTTATGTACACATTAAAGCTATCTTCTAATATTTTCAAACCTAAGTATGAAGCCGAATTCAGAATTGGTTTCGGCTCCAATAGTTCCTGTACTAACAAAAAGAACAATTTAGGAACAGCTATCCACTATTAAAGTAACTGAACAACGTTAGTATAAGTAAAGAAAGTCAGTTATTGTTTTAAATGTCTTCAACTTGAAAGTTGCGTTTGAAGGCTTAGAAAAATTGATTAATGTGCTTTTACATTATCTGATACTTACTTCCTCATGTTGTACGGGTGTTCTTTTATTCTGAAAACAAGTATAGGTTTGTAAATTTGAAGTATTTGTCATTAATGAATCGTAAATTATTAAAATGACTTACAGTTCCACTCATTCAATTAATTTGCTAGGTTTCACCTATAACCAACGTCGTCTTCGCATCAATCGACACCATGACCCAAACCAAATCAATAAACTTTTAGCTTGAATTCATTCAACAAAGAATAGTTATAAGTATTTTTTAGGAGAAACAACAATAAATGTTTTAGGAGTGCTATTTACACGTGTAAATCATTAAAACTGAGTCATTGCCTTCTAAGTTTCAAATCATAAAATATTACAATAAGGGGTACTTGGTTCTTGATCAGTTCAGGTAATTGTCAGGAAATAAGTACTCGCTTGCTCAGGCACTACAGTTTTAACGGAATTAACTGCCTATTATAATCAATATCAATTTATTCTGAAGCACACAGAGGAGGCCAGGTACATATCCACTTATTAAACAGAATTAAATGTTTGACACTCTTACACAGTCATTGAATTTTAATTGTGCAATATGCTATTGTTACAGTGAAAATTGTCATAAAACCTAACCTCACGAACACTATCTTTTAATTCTAGATTGCACCAAATAAATATATCCAGTCTTTCCTTGGCTCCCCAAACTGCTCACAGAACTAATATTGGCAAAATATGAATTTAAATTTCAAATTGCTCTTTTGTAACAGACCTGACTGACTGCATTAGTGATTTACATCTGTATTTATGAATTGAGCACCCAGGGCCGTAGCAAGCCTTTTAAAACTGGGAAGGGGCACAACCAAGCGCGAGCCCTTTAGGGGGTCCGGGAGGATGCTCCCCAGGAAAATTTTTAACAAAACCTATTTCCAGCGTTTGAAATGCCCATGGAAACAAAATCAAAGTGTTTAAGACGGTAAAACACTTCTCGTTTTTCTCAGATTTGGGGCAATTTGCCAAACCTTTTTTTTTTGACATCGCTTATACTATTGATTCTCTTTAGAATAAGATAGAAAGTGTAAAGTGTGGATCAACCAAAGTAGCATATAAGTTTGGCCTTGGGTGTTGCGTACATGTACCGTACGCAACCATCAGACCCCCTCTGGGTACGAGCCTGAGTTCTGCACTTTTTATGCACTTCCTATATTTCAACAACTGTAACTAATGTGTCAGCCGGCAACGCATCTTTCGAAAGTGATCGTTTTCTAACTTGATGAGCTACAACTCAAGTCACGTGTCGCACGGTCACAAAACTTTTTGATTTTTAAAATATTTATGTATACAGAATTTACTTAATTCTGCAGCATCACAATTAAAGGCATTTCAAAAAACCACCGCCTCTAATAGAATGTATTACTTGTTCTTAAGAAGATAAGTTTCATGCTGCCCCCTTTAATTGGATGCTAAGACAATTTTCTTAACTTTTATTTAGACCTTCACACACAAATATATTTTTTTGCTTGGCAAAAGTTAGCACATCCTAAGTCTCGCTTAAGGGTGACAATTGACGGACAAACGGAAGGACTCACGGACCAATCTTTTACGCTGACATGGTCGGTAACTACTGCTTTTTATAAAGCAGTAGTATAGTAAACAAAAAATGGGGGCCCCCTGGCCCCTCCCCTTGCTACGGCCCTGGAGCAAGATATCAAATGTCATCGGCCTGAAGGGGGTGGGTGTCACAAAAAACTTAGAAAAGTTTAAGAGGAGGGTCCCTCCGACCTTCCCCCTCTCTTAAAAATGAATGCTCCCTAAATTCCTGATATCTGAAAATCAATCAATTTATTATGGATATATCGTAAAAAAGCCTTTGTCAATATTTTTTATTTTTATTGTTATTTGAAACCAAATATCAAAGTTTACAAGTTTCAGTTTGTAGTTTAAATTTTTTATATTAGTACTTTTTCAAAGTTAGCCTTACCCCGTTAGCAGCTCTAGTGAGCCTAGCAATCAGTTCCACTATCGCGATGCCAAAGAGTATCAGGTAAGTACACACGTTTACAATGTAGTCAGCAGCGATTGTAATATCACCGACCAAACTTTCAATGTCAGTGGGATGACAGGGCGACGGCAGTACAGCAACTGCAACGTTTGAAATTACAAAAGAAAGATGGTCGTTTGTTTAAATTCAACAGTATCTTACAATAATACAAACCACGCTGAAATATTGTGAAAAAATGTAATCAACCAAAGAGTAGATAATTTTAAGTTTTCGCTAATCCATAAAATTTGGGTGTTAAATTCTCGATTGTTAGCCTATTATTATAGCAAAGAAAATTACTGGGAAAGGTCAGTACTCAAATCTTTTCAGTTAATCTTACAAAGATATTGTACTCTCCGGCACACATACTGTACAGCTTTTTTATAAAAACTACTTCTGAATATAAGAAAGCAAGCTTGTAATGCCAACAAATAACCTAGAAGCATAATTACAAAACGGTATTATTATATAAATATTGTTCGGGCTACCATTGTTCATGACAATTTATAAAACGGTATGATTATGGTCTTATGTTGTTCTCATAGAAAGATTTGGACTCAGCTACAAATCTTTAAAACTGTAAATCAGTACTTACGTACCTACTATTCCTGTTATAAAGACAAGTTTAAACAGGGTTTTGCGACTGTTTATCCCGCGGTCCGCCATTTGTGAAATGTGTTTGTTACTTTCGGATTTTTGACGAAAGACTGGGCACGAGGAAATTATACCGGCAAAGACTAGGCACGAACAAATTATACCGGCAAAATCTCGAAATACTTTGTCGGAAATTCTTCTTTATTTTAGTGCTTAAAGGTTGTTTTCTTTTACAAGTAGTTAAATACTATTAAACATCACGATGAGTTTTGCACTCTTTATGCACTTCCTATATTTCAACAACTGTAAATAATGTGTCAGCCGGCAACGCATCTTTCGAAAGTGATCGTTTTCTAACTTGATGAGCTACAAAAAGCGTCCTTAGGGGTGCTAAGACTGTACCCTTATGTCAGTCAACGAACAGTGAAGTAAAACTTGGAAGGCGGTTTTTTGGCAACGGTTCTTCCTTCCATAGCTGGTAAATGCTTCATCTTCGTCCTTGAATCGACCGCGGCTCTGACAACGATATATAAAATTCCAAATCAAACAACAACTAATGATTTTTTACCTTTCAGTTAATCATTTAATAGTTTTGGGCATCCTTCTGTTCAAACTTCGACTGGGTCATGTTTAGTTCTTTTAACTTTATAGGCTTATTATCGATAAGGACATTTGAGCACCGCAAATTTGATAACGAGGTATCTTCCGAGGCGAAAGCTTGAAAATAAGCTCCTGTGCTGTTTGGGGGAGTGAAGTATGCTACCATTTTAAAATCTGGTTATTATACTTAGCTCTTTGAACATAGCTCTGACTTGTCTGTTAGCTGAAAAGCGTAAATCTTTATTATTCTGGTACCAAATGAATTTGTCATCGGAGTAAGCAAATGTCAAAAGATGTCGAAGCAAGATCGCCGGATTTCACGTTTGCTAAATTAGTTACCAGAGGAAATGGCACCGTTATTATTGTTGTCATCAGCTACTCTATTATTGTCGTTATTTCTTGTTTTGTTGATATTATAACTAAAAATGTGCTTATTTATACTTTTTACTGTTGCATGAAAAAAATATAAGTGTTGACAATAAAATGCGGAAAATAGCGATATACCCGTAGCTTGCTTCTTTTTTCTTTTCTCACTCTCCCGAACTGTCTTTAGCAATTAGAATTTTCTTTTATTCTATTTAAAGCCAGGCCAACATTCAATTTCAATCAACACTAGAAAAGAAATGAAGAACTGCTTAAGCCTGGAAAAATATGTTAGCCGTTTCTGCGCTAAACTATCATCTATAAATATTGTTTAAAATAGAGTTAGCACTACTGCCTGCTGACTAACGGCTGTGGACTTTAATAACACAACCTTTCAAGCTAGCTTAAAATCGACCCCGATAGCTGTCATTAACAGCCTGAATACTTGTTTAGCGAAAACAATAGCGAATTGCAAAACAATCAAATTCTAAAAGTATTTTAGATAATCATCATTGTGCAACTGCAAAACCCTTAAAAGTAGTGGGAGGAGAGTTAGTGTTTTGATCAAATGAATACTTTAAACTCTTTTGCACTTCTTGTTTTCTAACTGTAAAGTGCTAAAGAATGTTTCAAAATGAAGCACTGTATAAATATGATTCAATGCTCATATGGTACTTATTTTCCTTGTACTTGTTTTGATTGAAAGCAGTCTGTTCAGTAACCTTCAATTGCAATATTGAATGAGGAGTACTTGGCTTGTTATCAATGTAATCAATATATTATGCTTGCATAGCATAATATTTCTTTCGTATTGAATATAGCTTTCTTGTTTCGACTGAGCGTTTTTCAGTATACACCATGCAAACAAAATAACTTTTGCTACCAGGAAGAAAAAGACTTGATTCGTAGGGCATCTGATTAACAACATGAAGTTTAAACGTTATATTCGCGAATTTTCCATCACTCTTTACTACTTCAAAAGTTGTTGAAATTTGCATTATGGGTAACAGAGCATTTGAATTTAAATTTTTGTATCTGCTTGTGTTTTTCTGACTTAACTTCACATAGTGCAAAAGTTTTCAATAATTTATCCGTAAACGTCATGTCTGAAGTTTAGTGTTGTTTTCGTACAGTTAAATATGGATTAACCTGCACTCTTGTTGAAAACGTTTAACCAAAAGTGTCAAAGTTTACCCCTCGTTATAATTTTTTTTTCAATTTTTAAACCTCAAACGTTGCGTTTCAAGTTATGTGATTGGTTCATTCTATCTCGGGTATCAGCTCGTATACTGAACCGACCATATATAGTAGTTTTGTTTTCTCATCGTACCGTTTTAAGTTTTATGTGAAGAATTTGCGTTTAGGCTATGTTTGAACGTAAATGTCATTCCCTCAATTCTTAAATTCAGCCAACTCATTACGTGCTTCTAGAATTTAGGTGAACACTCATCTTTTTATCCAAAAACGTCCTATTGAAGTCATCAATTTACAGCAAATAAGAATAGAGAATAAATGTACTTACTTATTTAAGGCATTGTTTTCTGTCCTCTCTTTCTGAAAGGGTTAGTACCAAACCGCATTCAACTGGCTTCAACCTTGTTTTAATCATCCTGACTTAACAACACTGGGCAAACCAAAAATTTCTTATGCTCACAGTTCGACTAATAACTTTTGCTAACAACTGAAGTTATTGTCAATTCCGCGTTGTTTTAATTTTCAAGTTTAGTAGTTATGATGGACATCGGCTTAAATCAAAGTGTGAATGACTTGTTTAAGTGTTGCTCTACTTGTCGTACACCAATAGTTAATCGTTTTGTTTAACATATTGCGTTTAGTTGGCAAATTGTTGATTGCTATCAACTCTTGTGGCTACTGTTATTATTGTGATTCATAGTTATGTTGTGGTTTTAACAGGATGGGATGGCAGCCCACACACTACTTGAGACGCCAATTCGGTGTTATGCGCGCTTCCCTAGCTATCCCAATGCATGGTACATCGCCTTGTCGCGGTGGAATGGCTTGCGTGCTCCAATGACCCTCAGAGCTATGTGAGCGGGGGCTGTGGCTCCTGGCATGTTAAATAAAGCTCAACGGATCTGCGGGGGAAGGAGCCAGACTAAGGATACACCCTGGTCCTCCTGGTTAGGGGTTATGCAGTGAGCCAACAACCCATTAACTTAAAAGTCAGCATGTTACAAAAACCGTAGCTACACTTTCAACAGCGACGCTATCAGCGAAGAGTCCATGAAGCGGGCTGGTGAAAGCCTTCAGAAAGCCAGCAAGCCGACAACTCTTCTTCTGACGACGAGACCAGAAAGACAGCACAGTTGTGTAGGGAAATGCAGAGATATAGCCTAAAGATCCTAGGCCTGTGGGAGACTAGATGGAATAGAATTGGACAGACGAGACTAGTGGGTGGAGTCACAATCACATGTAGATGGCCAGCTCCACTTACAAAGAGTAGCGCTGCTGATGACACCTGAGGCAGCACAAGTGCTGCTGCCCTGGGAACCAGTGCCACCAAGTATCCTCATGGCACGGTTCAGTTCAAATAGCTGGAAAGCTGCTCTTCTACAGTGCTAGGCTCAAACTAATACCGCAGAGTTAGTAGGTAAAGAGATTCTCTACAAGCGAGTATAAGCCATGGTGGACAAAACGCCAAAGCGAGATCCGTAGATCCTAATGGGAAACCTTAACGCTAAAGTTGGAGCAAAAAACACAGACAAAGAACTGACCATGGGTAGACATGGCGTCAGAGAACAGAACGAAAACTGCAGAAAAAACCATTTCGAATTTTTGGCTTTTGCGCAGGCCCGTATTATCAGTGCTAATTTGTTTTTTTTTTTGCTTTATTTTTATAGTTAGTTTCTTCCAAAGTATTGCTTAATTCCTAATTCAACCTTTAATTGATTGATTCCATTGACAGAGGCAAGCTCGAAGTAGTTGGATTCGCTCTTTGAATTATTCTATTCCTCTTAGTTCTACGAGACCCTTTTCCTGTTATTATCTTCATACGCTAACGCAGGATGTTCGGTGTCTGATGAACCAATCAGAGCGCGCGAAAAAGTGCCATTCACCTGCTAGTTTAATAATAAAGCTTGGATATTAGGAGAATTTGCTTGAATGGGCTGTCAGACACTGTCTCGATTCAAATATTTAGCCCAACACGTCTAGGAAAATCAGGAAATGGCTAGAAAAAACTGGTCAGGTATCCACGGACATTGTCAGCCGCTTTATTGAATGACGATGATTGATGGATGTTGACTTCAATGCCACCTGAGTAGTGCAGAATATGTCGGTTTCAGAGGTCATTATGAGCTGACTAAACGAAATAAATATGAACTGTTCTCCATAGCAGACATTAATGCTACGATCATTCGTAAGATGTCTAAGTGCTTTTAAGACTGTTTTAGCGTGCTCAAACCTCAAAAGTTTTACACTTCTGAAAAAAAGGTGTTACTTTTTCCCAATTTGTTCCAAAAAGTTGCAAAGCTCGGTTTTGTATTTGCTGTATTTTTGTTTCGCCAAAAAGTAGAATTACCGGAACTGAACCTTTATAGTTCAACATATCCAGTACAATCTTTGTACAACTGAAAACTTTTGTACGCTTCCTGAAAAAGCCAAAAACGAGAGAAAAAACCTCTTGAATACAAGGTCACACTATTCTCAATTTCACAGTTTGGCAAAAACCTTTATGCATGCGCACAACCGTTTCACTTGAGCAACTACAAAGCAAGTGAACGAAGCAACCGTGGACAGCTGTTTCGTCCTAGTTAGGACTCATCAAAAAAGAGATAGTAGAGAAAATGTTTCTTTATTTTTGAACTTTAAAAAAAAATTAAACTTTTTTTGCTAATTAGAAATGTTTTGTTTATAAGACGTTTTGAGTTGATGCGATCATCATCAGGTCATAAGCATTATCATGAGTCAACCTTATGATGGCCAACTTGACCGTAAATATTCGATTTTTAACAACAAAATATTGCTAAATAGGCAAAAAAAGTCCTTAAGTATTTTCTCTGCATGCAAAGTTCAATTTCAAACGTCTATTACGATAATAACACCAATAACTTTACTCAATTTTTACAACAATGACCACATTTTGTCTTATTTGGTATCTCGGCATTTTGTTTATAGTTCGACGATTAATATGTTGACAAGCCTCATCTTTTCGTCGACGAAGGCTATATACTCACATTTTAAGCATTTTATCATGCACCATTGCAACTTTATTTCTTTTTCAAAAACACACAAGTTTCTTTATTACCTAACATTTGCTTCCATTGGTAATTGCAAGGTGAATTGTTACAAAACCGCTTGATGAACCATTAGTAACCAAGGTTTTTTTTAAAGATTTTGTTTTATTTAGAAAGAAAATATAATTATTCTTCTAAAACAAAGTTAAAACACGATTATTTTATCATCATCATGTTTCGTTCATGCACATTTCAGTACTGCACATTACCTTGAGCAAATTTAACATTCATTACATTGTACGTCAAGTAGATGTTCAATATAAAGTTCGACTATTTCACAGCTTGTGCTTTACTTCAAAACAAGTCTCTTGTCATTTTTAATCTTGAAACCAGCGTCGTCGCGTACTAGAATACCATAACCACTTTCTATTACAATTATTTCGGACCAATCACGCGTCCTGGGAAACCTAGCCCGATATTTCTTATGAAGCTTCTTTCAGGCCTGATTTATGAAATCGGGCCCGATTATATCACGCTCGATTATAAACGGACCCAACCATTCATCAGGCCCGAGTTTTGTCGGGCCCGATTTATTAGCAAGTCCGACTCCGATTTATTTCTGGAGATATCATACCCGAGTTTTGTCAAGCCCGAAAATTGTCCGACGCTATATTTTTCGGACTCGATTCCAATATTCGTGAAAATTTGAACAAGTGTAAGTATTAAAAACACCTTAATTATATAATGTTAATCTAGAGAGAATCTGTTTTTTATTTCAAGGATTCTTATACATCATAATTTTGATAAATGAAGGTTCGTTTTTAGCATCAACTCATTTAGAATAAATATTGGTTATTAA
>JANVCF010184856.1:0-10495 GCA_025388745.1 Hydrozoanthus gracilis
GCCCAAAATGGTTGGTAAACGTGCAATTAAGGCCCAAAATTGTGGGTAAACGGGCAATAGGAGGCCTGAAATGGTTGGTAAGCGTGCAGTTTAAGGGCTAAAATGGTTGGTAAATGTGCAACTTAAGCCCAAAATAGTTGGTAAACGTGCAATCTTTAAGGCCAAAATTGGTTGGTAAACGTGCGATAGGAGGCCTAAAATAGTTGGTAAACGTGCAATTTTATGGCCCAAAATGGTTGGTAAACGTGCAATTTAAGGCCCAAAATGGTTGGTAAACGTGCAATTTAAGGCCCAAAATGGTGGGTAAACGTGCAGTTTAGGGCCTAAAATGTTTGATAAACGTGCAATTTAAGGCCTAAAATGGTGGGTAAACGTGCAATTTAAGGCCCAAAATGGTGGGTAAACGTGCAGTTTAGGGCCTAAAATGTTTGATAAACGTGCAATTTAAGGCCGAAAATGGTTGGTGAACGTGCAATTTAAGGCCCAAAATGGTTGGTAAACGTGCAATTTAAGGCCCAAAATGGTTGGTAAACGTGCAATTTAAGGTCCAAAATGGTGGGTGAATGTGCAATTTAAGGCCCAAAATGGTGGGTAAACGTGCAGTTTAGGGCCTAAAATGTTTTATAAACGTGCAATTTAAGGCCTAAAATGGTTGGTAAATGTGCAATTTCATGCCTAAAATGGTTGGTAAACGTGCAGTTTAAGGCCTAAAATGGTTTGGTTAAAGTGCACATTTATGCTTCAAGCCAAGACAAGTCACAATTCGTCTAGAGGTTTTTTATATGTTTATTTAGAAAACCTATTTGTTCTAAAACAATTATAAAATTATCAAAATTTTCGCGCGAATTTGTTAAAAAAATATTTGTGTTATATTCAATCTATAGCTATCAATGTCGTTCGATTGGATTCGAAGAAATAGATTTGCGCAAAAGGGCGGAACTTCCAAATACCTTAAGACATACTGTTTTAGAAAAAGTGGATTCGTTTTAACTGTGTAAACTGATCAAGAGCAATAACTTCAATGACAAGTATTTAAGGTTGCATTTGTAAACGTGCATAAGACGTCTTTAGTGACTTGTAGACCTACATGGTTGGTAAACTTGCAATGGTGGGTAAACAGGCAATATAAGTCCGTAAATGGTTGGTAAACGGGCAATACAAGGCCTAAAATTGTGGGTAAACGGGAAATATAAGACCAAAAATGGTTGATAAACGGGCAATAGAAGGCCCAAAATGGTTGGTAAACGGGCAATAGAAGGCATAAAACGGTGGGTAAACGACCAATAGAAGGCCAAAAATAATGCGTAAACGGGCAAAATTAGGCCGTAAATCGTTGCTAAATGCTCAATGTAAGGTCAAATGGTTGGTAAACGGGCAATATAAGCCTGAAAATGGCGGGTAAACGTGCATTAAAAATCTTATAGTGATTTGCTATTGGTGAGTGGCTATGATGAGGCATCAATTTCTTGTTGGCGGTGAGCGAAATCCTGACCAACTCATGAGTAACTTAGCCACACCCTTTTTCGCGAGGAAAACAAGGACCTCGGATTTACGTTGTTCCATAAAGTATCAGTGTCCATGATTCTAGTACGCCCGAGTTACCTTCCCCATAATTGACGGCTTTACGGTTGTATGTGTGAGAGGTTTTGTGTTTTCCTTTGCTCGATAATCGTCTTTTCTGTAACCTATCGTAAGATGCGTCGTTTGAAAATGACTCGTCAATTTCATTCATCAGTTCAGAAAAATTTAAACCTTCTTCAACGATATTCCTTCGAGACTTCGGTTGTAAACTCTGCTGATGAGAGAGGTCACTCTGTAGCGATTCCAAGTCCTGAACGTTTTCATTCTTAATGTCTTCTTTCACTCGTTCCAAAATGCTTTTTTCGCTCTTTATGTGTGAAGAAGTGTTTCTTGATAGGCGAGCCAACTGCCCCTCCAACGCTCGTTCAAGAGTTTTTAAATCTTTGTCAGCGTACTTTAATTTCAGTTCCGTCTCACTACTGTTGTTCAAGTCATTACTTGGAGCATTTGTTGTTTTGCTAGTCACCAAGCTACTCTTCCCTAATGGATTAGCTTTCGAAGAACCTTGTGTTTTCTCAAACCCACTGTGCAGTTGAGTGTCCTTTATCGAAACTTTTGAAGTTTCACCTCTAACCTTGTTTTTGTGTATCTTTACACCTCGTGGTGAGAAAATCTTCGCTTTATTTGATCTCAAAATGACATCGTTGTTGTCTAGCTGAGTTATGGGTTTGGTGTGTTTTTCATCGACGTGGGTTGCTTCATTTTCTATATCGGAGCTGGGAGCGGATGGTGGATCCTTTTTGCTCGTATCCAATTTTTTTCGGTTTCTTTCATTGCACCTTTTCTTCTTATTTGTACCTTTAAACTGATTCTCAACTTGACAAAGATCTTTTGGTTTGTTTAAGTGCAAATTAAGTACACCTGCCGTTTCAGGTCCAGAATTCACCTCTTTGACCGGGGTCTTTGAACTCTCTAAATCGATATTTTTTTGCTCGTTAGTTTCATCGTCTTCCTCCTCAGACGATGTTTGTGTTTCAACCAAGCTGTTCTCACCTTCGGCTTCAATTTTGCCTTCGTTCTCTTCATACTTCAGATTTTGGCAAATACTGCTTCCAAATCCATCGGAACTGCATTTGAAAGATTGTTCTTGAGCATTTTTGCTTACATCGTGGAGATAATCTTCGGTAAGTTCGTCATTTTCTTGGTTGTAAAGTTCTTCCTTGTCATTCCTTTGATCAAAATCTTTGCTCAAATTTTCTTCGTTTTCAACATCATTATCCTCGTTACTTTCATAATTCTCCCCTTTTTCATATTTGTACTCTTGTTTTATGTCAAAATTGTCTTTAAATGTTATTGAGTCGTCACTTATAAGGAGTTGTTTGTTTTGGAAATCTGTTGGTTGATTACTGTCTTCAAACATATCAAAATCGTTTTCATCTAGTAGTTCAAAAGCAGCTTTGCTTCTGGTGTTCTTGAGGAAATTCTTTGTTGGCACAGTTTTCTTGGACTCTGTTGGCGACTCATTGCTATTTCCATTTCTTTGCATCATTTTCTCTGACTTCGGTCTTTTCTTTATCACAAACTTCTTGGATTTTGTTCTTTCACTTAGGTGCTCTTTTCTTCTTTTTCCGATTGAGGTTCGTTGGTCTTTTCTTTTTAACTTTAATCCTGGTTTTAAAAGTCTGTTATCTAATTTAGAATTGTCTTTGCCCTCTTTCCGAGTAACTTTAAGCTTGTTCTTAAAAAAGGCTTTTTTTCGTTTCTTTTTCTTCTTTCTTAGTCCTTTTCGTTTTTTGGATAACTGTTTCTTAAATTTGTTTCCCACAAATAACATTCCCAAAGAATCTTCATATGTTTTCAAAATGTTATGACCCTTTCCATTTAAACTTTTTGATTTAGAAGACTTTGACGCAATAAATTTTGGTTTTGTCAATTTTTTGGTCTTGGGTTTTTCCTTGTGTTCCAGCGTTGAGGATCCGTTGCCTTCGTCCATTAAAATTCTAGAAACATCTTCGTAGTCTGCCTGTTTCGATTTGTGAGTGTGGTGCTTGCGATTGTTTCTGTCATTGTCTGTCACTACAAGAGTCCACAAACCTCGTGGATTCTCCCCCCAGAAGTGGACACTCATAAACAACCAGCCCTGGTGGAAATAACACGAACAACAATGATTGGAGAGTTTAGAGGAATTTCTAGATAAAATGATAAGGTTAAAAAGAAAAGGGGAAAATTGCTGAGCAGGGTAACAGGGGTTGTCTTTGAACGTTTTTTTTTTGCACAGCATTGCACGAAGTAGAACAAAGGTGAACGTCTATAAACGCATGGCACCAACTAACAATGCCATTACACGGTGTTTGAACCATCAGCAACTTTCCAGAAGTTTTTGAGGAGTTTTGTTAAACAGCGCATGCGCAGAGCTCATTAATTTCGACCGCCATCTTGAATCTTGTGCAAAATAATTCTCTCCAGCTTACCTCGGCCAAAGTATATTGCAAGTTGCAAAATTTGCGTAGTGTAACAGAGAACTTATATTTTTGGCAACTTGTCTTGCAATGGCGTTGTGCGGCAATTGCGTTGTGATACAAGTTGCTAGGAAAATTGCATATTGTAACAGTGCCTTAAGTCTTGCAGTTCCCCCGCGAACCTCGGTTAAAATCTCAATTAAAACTCAAAGCAGAAAACTTGATCATTTTGTTCTTCTCGAGTTATGATCGACAAAGTCTGGCTACAAAACATTTCCAAAGTTCTTGCTTGATCGCAAGTCTGCATTAACATTGATTACACTTTTAAGTCGGTATGTCTTGACAGAGAATGGTAATCCTGATTTATTATTAATCACTTGAGTTACCTTTAAGCCTTTCGTGGAGTGGTCATTTCTGCGCGTCGTAAGCAACTGACTACGTGTTCCAGACGGGGATATGAGGGTAACACTTAGGTCGCCTCTGTGACGATGCTTTAGGGACATCAATACCTGTACGTGTTCCAGCCGCCGCACCTCGGACCCAGTGCTCGCGCAAGCAGTTGTGTTAGCGGAGAGAATAAGACTACCAGAGGAAGGAATGTTTCTGGATAAAGAAAATAACAAAAACAAACAGTTTCACTCAAAGTAGTTTAAATTCTTATCACGTTTTGCCTCGTAATACATCAGAGAGAAAATGTGATTATGAATTACCAAAATGGAAATATGTATGGTTTGAAATCATCATTATTTAACTTCTGACTTTATCATTACACGGAATATGTTTTAGAAGAACCAGCAAATATTGTCGAGCTAGTCTGAGCTAGTCTCACTGGACTAAATTTTTTTGGCGATTTGAGTCTCGTATTGTTCTTAAATTGTTATTATTTTTATGTGGGGTTTAAGTTGAACGAAATTTCGCAATTCATGTAAGGAACTGATTAAAAAAAGAAAAACTGCCAGCCATCTCTGTATTGCTAAGTGAAAGATTGAAGCTCGGTAAAAATTTTAAAGAACGTTAGCTATCGAGCCCGAATCTCGCCTTGTTCTTAAATTGTTCTAAATTCTAACGAATCTAAGCCTCGTTCTTATAAAAAAGTGTGTATTTAACCCTTATTTTATTTCATTTGAGGTGGATAGTGGCAGGATATTTATTAAGCTACTACCCAACGAAATTGAAATAGAACAAGTGTTTTAGTATATACCAGCGAGGAAACTGTTCCTTTCAAGAAAACGAAAGATTTTTAAGAAAAAAAACACCTTTACTACTTGAATCACTTAACGCGGCGAGACTCACGCGTGTCAGCCTAACATATGTAACAAACGCATTTTGACAGTTTGGCTACTACAAAACATCGTAATTGGCGTAAAACAGTGAAATTCTTTAGGCTGTTTTAAACTTCCCGTGTTTTCAGAGCAAATTTTTCAGTATCGTGATCCTAAACGGACGTGAAGTGACTACTTCCGTCCGCCATTTTGTTTGGGTGTCATTATCTACTATTTTGAAGTTAAATATTTTTTCACAACTATTATTTCTAAACCAATCAAATTGCGAGATGGTATATACTAATACTTTTATCGCTGTCATTATCACACTGATTACCACCGTTAGCTAGTTGATCCCTTTATACCTGGTGCACAGCTATCTTTATACCTGTTGGTTCCATGTTTTACTCCATGGCAAGTTTTGTGTTCCCCAACTGTTTTCCAAGTCAGTGCTTTCTCCACCATTTTACCAACATCTAACCTTCCGAAGCCAAACTTATGGTTGAATCTCCTGCCAGCTCCATTAACCTTCCACCCCTCGTCCAATTGGCTTGTAACTTGAGAAGTCTCTACGATGATATGTTGCATATCTCTCCAAGTCAACGAGGGACTGTGAGAAGAGAAATTTCTTTACTAACACACATCTAGAATTATTGCATTATTTATCAAAACCTGCACTCCAAAATTATTTTTTGACATGCTCAAAAATATCAAATTGGGATTCCAAAAATATACTGTTACAGAATAACTTGCTTACTCACTCACTCATTCACTTACTCACTCGCTCACTCACTCACTCACTCACTCATTCACTTACTCACTCGCTCACTCACTCACTCACTCACTCATTCACTCACTCATTCACTCACTCGCTCACTCACTCACTCGCTCACCCATTCACTCACTCATTCACTCACTCACTCACTCATTCACTCACTCATTCACTCACTCGCTCACTCACTCACTCGCTCACTCATTCACTCACTCATTCACTCACTCACTCACTCACTCACTAACTCGCTCACTCATTCATTCACTCACTCACTCACTTGCTTGCTTGCTTACTTACTTACTGACTGACTGACGTCTGACTTATTTTTGGAAATTGTGTATAATACCTTACCCACTGACTAATACCTCTTTTGACTTTTTACAACTCTAGTTTGAAAACGAGTATTTTATCTGCTAAATATTGTATTTTGAATTGATAATGGCGTCCTGGGGTATCTAAACAATGTCTTTAATATAATTCTACCCGTAATTTACGTCATAAAATCCATAACATGCCTGATAATATCACTATTATTTTTAAAAGTGCAATTAAAGGCAACGTCACAAATAAAGTTTTGATATCTCGACAATAAGATTATAAGATTGGATAACACCACGGAGCTCAACAATCCTCCCCCCCCCCTTCCCCTTCACATGGGTTTGGGACATGGTCAAGGTATGGCTGATGTTTGTCTTTAAGGTTAAGGGAAAAGTAAACCTGTGGAATCTTGGTTTTGTCCGTAACTACTTTAAAAGGTGGTTCATACTTTGCCTCAAGGACAAGTGCAATCATCCCAGCAGCCAACGGAGCAGCGGAAGAAGTCCCTTTGAACACACCAGTGCACTTGTGGTGAAGGTCAGTGGTTATCTGTCGAAACGCATGAACAGAAAAGAAGAAAAAGCTTCATAAGGGACTGAAAACCATATTTTAGTAGTTACAATCATGTTTACATATTCACTCAATCATTCAACTCCTTTGATGAGAACCATTATCATCATCATCACCATCATCATCTGATTCGTCGTCATCACCATCATCATCATCATCGCCATCATTATTACACCATCATCATCTTTATCACCACAGTTGGAACGGTAATCGTAGTCGTAAATGTATTCATATTTATAACCACAACCATAATCGTAATCGTGCCCATAAACATGTTCTGAATCATAGTCGTAGTCGTATTCATAATCATTATCATAATCGTTGTCGCAAACATACTAAAAGCCATAGTCATAGCCATAGCCTTAACCTTAACCATAATCATTGTCAGTGTCGTAGGATTTTAACATTGTAACAACAATTATGATTTTAAAAATGATAATGAAACCCTAATCGTACTCACAATCTTGTTCTCCTTGGTCCTTCTGTGTGACCCCCCTGAAAAAGTGACAGCCAGAGTGGAAGAGCACGTCTCGGTGTAGTAGGTAGAAAGACCGTGGTTGCTAATGGCGCCCACAGAGACAGTGTAGATACTTGTGGTGTAGCCGTCACAGTTACAGTCATCGTCTGTCAGACCACCATTCCCAGTGGCCCACACGAAGATGTTACCCTTCCCATTGCGACCCTGTAAGTGAGGAAAAGATGTTGAAGTTATTTTAATTTAGAAATAAAGTATAATTCTATAACACCAGCCTGGCTACCATTTCCAGTGGCACACACGAAAATGTTATTTAGATAGAAGAGGTTTTTTTGTAACTAATATCTTTTATTTGAATTAAAACATACAAAAGACTGCTACAAACTCATCTAAAAATTACAAATTTAACTACCTTTTACTTATTCTTAAAAAATACTACAATCTTTATATTAATGTATATTTAAAGTATATTTAAAGATCGCCGCAACTGGACTATTACTGATACTCCTTTATTATACCTCGTTATCATTATCAAGCAAAAGTAAGTGGTTCCACTTCTTAAGGAATTGTCCCCCTTTCCTTACTGGAAAGCTATCTATTCTCTAAGTCATATAAGTATTTTATTTTTTTCTAGCCTTTTTTCTAGCCAGAGAAGGTTCGGCTTGTTTTCTTAATTTGGCTTAAGTAAATAAAATATCTTGCGATGAATAATGTCATGTTTAACATGACTGTTTTGCGGTTTGTTAGAGAGAAGAGTTTGGTTTACAGTTGGTTTTACACTTCACATACACATTAAACTTTAATAACTGAACATTCTAAAGTCAATGTCTGCAGTCATATCACTATTTTTGACAACATCAGCAAAAATTGCCTTTATTTACCTCGTATTTGAAAGTTTACCATATTTTAATATTTTTTGTTGAGTTAGCAGGAGGTACTGATTTCCTGGGATAACCATAAGGGACGGACCGGTTGATCCCGTTGGGTGGGTAGGGAGGGGGGATGATCGAAAAGAAGAATCTTTCTAAAATAAACTTGCAGGGCTACTCCAGACAGAAAAAAATTGCATTCTGAAATCCTATAAAGAGAATGTATGGAAAAGGGCAAATTTTTTTTTCTTCTGAAGCCTGCTTAAAAAAAGCTGCAGAAAAATCCCCCCCCCTCTCCCCATGCCTAAAGGATATACGAGGTCAGGCAACCAGAACTCTATTTCGATGAGGATAATATTTAACAGAGAAGGGACGAAATGATAAAAAGGAAGATAAATAGTAAGTTATAAACAGTGACGAAAACATACATGGGAGAGAAGATTATACTATAACATAACTAGAACAAGAATTTAAAATATTTTCTAGCTTTTTGATACTTTTTTGCATAATCTTTCCGCTTGTGTGAATAATTCGGTTAATAATTCGAGAAAAGTTTTCCTTTAGTCTGGCCTTTGATCTTACTAATGAGTGTTCTTTTATGTTTTACGCAAGATACAGAGAGACTTTGGGTAACTACTAAGGCCACCAAATTCTCGTCTCAAGATTTGTCTCTGAATACCGCTTACAGGACAACTCAATGCTAGCTTTAAATGTTCCAAAATGCTTCACTTACTCTCTCTGCTCCCATTTTTAACGCTTTTGTGGCCAGAGCACCAGGTTTTCCAAACCGTTTACCATCATCCTTTGGGCCCCAACAGCAACTGTAGATGTCTATGTAGTTCGAATGATAACTGAGAGAGCTTCCTTCAATTGTATCAGTTGCGTGGCCATCTAGCATTCGGATTCCTAATTGGATAAGGAAACGTTAGCTTAACTACACGAAAATCACCATACGTCCTCCATTTTTATAGCCAAGTGACCACACAGCGGGAGAAAATGAAGGAAAATTGGAAACAAGGTTGACCTGAATATTGACTTACGCCCAGTCCACACAGGCGGAAAATTTCCTCAAAGTTTTAATTGTTTACGTTCGAGAAACCTTTTTAAGCCTAGGGGCTGTGTATCTCGATATTTAAAGTGTTAACTGGCCAGGGAACTTTCCTTTGGCATCCTCTCCCAAAACTGTTCTAAGCTTTACGTTTAAAGTCACTATGAAGCTTAATTTTTTACTTTTTGGATTAAAACTGTTGTCATCTGTGAACTCAAAATTCAAATAACCATAGAAAATGTCCACGTCTAAGTATGCTTTTTAATCAAAGAAAGATCGGAGTTTGTAGCCAGAATCAAATATTTTGACATAAAAAAGATTGTCTCTGCTTCATGCCTCGTGCTACATCAAACACCTCCTGCTACATCATCATTGCACGCCTTAAGTCTAAAAAATATAACAGGAACAGCGAGAAAAGGTTTTATTTCGAAAATTACTATCATTAGAGGGTTCTACTTTTCATCCGGAACTTTAAAAAAAGCTTTATAGGGACTTAAAAGACTATTGATGTATTTAATCACGCGATGTTTCTCGTTCAAAAATAATTTGCATGAATGGAATTTTCAAAAAGAATAAAATTTGAGGTTTTTGAAAAATACATAGCGAGTGCAAATTATTTTCAATTATTTTCGAATCGCTACGCTAGATGCACTGACCTCCAATACTGGAGTTGTAAGCTACGCCCACTCCACAGATGCCATTGTTAGCTTCCGCAGCAACCTCCCCTGCGCACTTGGTGCCATGGCTTTGTAAATACATAGAAAAAAAAAACAGATCAAGAAAGGTCTCAAAAAACTAGTCTTAGATTTGTAATCAAAGTAGCCGTCTTTAAATGAGTGATCTAGACCGGTGTTTGTTAATCTTAAGTCGCTTTCAATTTGACCGGTCCGGCCGGCCGAAAAGAACTGGTTCTGGCCGGTTTAAATGGAAAGGTCCAGGGCCAATCAGAAACAAGTTTTCGAGTTGAGGCAATTTTCAAATTCTACTATTACGCAGCAAAAACTGAGAGGGCGCGCGCGTACATTTTCCCGCCACAACTCTCCAAATTCCCGCGCTTTAGCCAACCAGATAACGGTGCTGATCCATAGGCAATTCTGGCCAGGACCAGTTCTGGGAACTTGCGTCGGAATGGTCAAATGGAAAGCGGCTTTAGTCTGGAATAAACAAAGGCAAATAAAGTAAAACCAACAAAGTACCAATG
>JANVCF010184867.1:0-10494 GCA_025388745.1 Hydrozoanthus gracilis
ATTTCTAATCATTATTATTATTATCATTATTTTTATTATTATTGTTGTTGTTATTTTTATTATTATTTCATAGTCAGCCGGCTATCTATATTAATTCTTTATTTACGTTCTTCCTTTCTAGAATTGTGATATGTGTGACAATTTCACAGTTCGCTAAGGTACTGCGCCCACATTGGCGATGGCTTTTATAATATTGTTCTTTATTGTTACAGATTTAATCGATGCAAAATCAATCCCAATATTTCACACAGTTTGGCGTCCTGTTAAAGAACTGCAACTGATTAGCAATATTAGTCTCATAAGCATATACAGTTAACGTTTGCTAAAATTTAGACTTACGTTATTGTAACATATACTCTATACGAGGGTATAAATAACGGCCTTTGACAAATTGCTAAAAAAGTATATGTTTACGGCCGTTTTGTACTACCTAAAATTAGGCATGGCCTGTTTATCTATGCTTCGTCTTCGTCAATCTTAATACAGTGGACACAATTCTTACTCAATGTTGTAAACTTTGTAAAGCTTTGCTGCATACTATTTTATGAAAATATTTTAGAATTTGTGAAGAAATGGGACCTCTTTTGTTACTACTGAATCTGCAAAACAGCCTCTTTTTCACCTTTTGCCTCCTTTTAAAGAAAGCTCCTCGCTTAAATATTGCACGGTGCAAGTTATCTTTCTTAAACAGATTCCATTCTCAATATCAGTTTGTAATGTAAATTATTGTGCATGTTGATTTCGATTTTGAGTTTCATATTCTTTTTATTCGCATAAGAATAATAGAAAAATTAAAACCATTTTGATTTCTAGCACTAGGGACTGACTTGGCATGTTAAGCAAGGTTATGTACACGATCCAATACTTAAGCTTTAATTTTCCCGTTAACGTCAAGTAGTTTAACGAGTTGTTCCACTTCCTTCCAGTTGTGACGCATATGGAACGTCATCATTGCTGACTTTTAACTGCTCCGCATTCTACCTCACTTCCTGTTATTGGTCGGCTTTGGCTTGTTTTGTTGTAATAAATTGGCGTGAGACAAGCCTGGATTAAGTAGAAGATGAGAGAAAGTTATGCTGGAACACTAACAAGCAGTCCCCAAGTGCCTCTGTTTATGTTATTTATATATTTGTAATTTGTTTATTTTACCTAATTATGTTAGTAAGATCGATTTGCTTTTTAGATCCCTAGGTATTCATGCATGCTTTTAAGAAAGAAAATCTAATGAATAATAGTTTTGCCTGATAATCTTCGAGTTTTGCAGAATCTTGAAGCGGCTACAGTTAAAAAAAAATTTACTGTTAAATCAATTATATCTCAATAAGGCTTGCAGCGTTTCTAAAGTATTTCGTAAAGTAGTATGTGCCAGCGAAGAACTTGAGTTTTTGACTCGACCATGTTCGCCAGGAATTTTAATGAATTTATTCGATCTATGTCTACAAATAATGTGTTAGAGAGCAAAATTAAAGATACAAACTTGAACGAAAAGAACACTTGCTTCCGTAGCTTTGTTCCTTCTACAAGGTAGCAAAAAATCACCTTATCAAAATTCATGTTAGCATCTGACAACAGGTTAGCTCAACTAAATCAAGTATGGCTACTGAAAATTTTATACACTAAGGTGCAAAAGCATTTTGGGTCGAACGCAGTCTCTTGTACCAGTACTGTGGCGCAACATAAAGCATGAAATGATCGATTGTTAAATCAAGCGGATAACTTGCGTAAAAACGAAATCATTGCATTTCAGATTCGTAACGTTAACAGCCAATGAAAGTTGCCTTGCAAACGTTTCGGTCGAGCTTGCAACAAAAGAAACTGAGTCTATTCACTACCAATATATCTCTCTTTCACCGAAGAATTACGAGCCTAGGTCCCCGATCGAAGACCCAGGGGAAGGGTACCACCTGGGCCCTTTATTTCTGTGATAGAAGTGCTCGTCGTTAGTGTTAGGCAAGGGGTCAAAAGCAAGTGTTTTTAGTGGCCAAGCACGCTTTTTCCTGCAGTTTGCTCCTGCATGGCTCAAAGAAGATGCTATTTGACCTCTTATAATTTTTGTATGGTTGTTTCTCACATTTCCCAAAGCGCATAGCATTTTTTTGTTTCTTGCAGGTGCTGCGCTTACGGTGTCTTTATTAAAAATATCACACAACCAACAAAATCCTTTTCGACCTAAAAGTTCTTGTAGCAATACCAAGCTAAGCAAGTAAAAAAACTCAGGGAAATAATAAAACTAATAATAATTACAGAACAAAACGCCCACGGAAGCCAGAACAAAAAAGAAATAACTAGAAAACGTCTTGAACTAAAAACTACAAAACCTTGGTAGGGCCTGTGTCTAGGCTCATTCGTCTTTACACCTACAAGGGAAAAACTTCAATATCATCCAGCTTATGATAAGAATTCACATATTCAAACTTGTGTTTTGGGTTTATCCATCCGCTATTGCGACGTTTATGAAGCTCGGAAGAGATAGAAGATTGATCAGCATACTATACATGAAGCAAACAGCAACAGTAAGAACAAAAGATGGAGAGCCGGAACCAGCAGTGATTGGTAAAGGGATGCGTTGCTTTTCAATGTATTTGCTGAAGTAATGGTCAGAACATCATTAGATAATTGTGGAGAGGCAGATGAAGGTTGGCGGCCAGATGATAAAGTCAGTGCGATTTGCGGATGACCAAGCCATGGTAGCAGATTCAGGGAAGGGATTACAAGAAATAATGCACAGTCTGAACTGAGTTACTTAGGATTCTGGCCTATGTCAAAAAAGTTTAACAGGCACTTTTTACACTCGGTTGCAAAAAAGGTTTCTTAACTTTGTTAAAGATTCTTTAAATAAAAAAATGTTTTATTCTTAAATCTAAAAGTGGCAATAATAGAACTGTTTTTTTATGTGTGCAGGAAGCTCGTTACGTTCCATCATTTTGGCACAGCAACTAAAAATGCGCCGTTAGCAGTGCTTCTCTTGATACAGTCCTTGGGACTTCAAGTTATATACAAGCTTGTGGTCTAAGACCAGGCGGTTTACAGTTTTTCTTCATATTAATTCAGATAAGTATGGAGGGCCATTTCTTTCATTGCACTTAAATACTTGACTCTTGTTTGAGTTGGAAGCCAGTGTAGATTTTTGAGGTAAAGTGAGATATGGCAGAATCTTGGGACTTTACAAATGAGGCATGCAGTGTAGCTTTTGTACTTGTTGAAGGCGTTGGACAGAAGATTTATTAGAACCATAGAGAAGAGAATTACTGTATGCCAGACGGGATATGTTCGTGACCAGTTCGTGTATAAGGAGTTTGAAGATTCAGATACGATTAAACTTTGTTACAAATTTGGTTTGGAGGTAGGATTTTGTGAAATATTTGAATTTGCATTGGTATTTGGAGTATTACGAGCGTGCGAGTTCAATCGGGTCAATGTCGAGTTTCCAACCTTGTCTTTCTTTTTTTCTTTCCCTCTCCTACTGGCCTCACTCATCAAATATTCATCAATAATCCAACGTTAACCTAAAACACCACAGAATGATGGAAAAAAAGACAAAACTCAAGGATATCGAGGTATTTCTTAACTTATTAAATTTTCAATCTCGAATATTGCGATTCGCGCGTTCTGATTGGTTCATTTAATCTCGATCGGTTATCAGCTCGTATTCGGAGCTCACTAATTATGGAAACTGACTGTAGTGTTTGCAAAGCCAAAAAATAGGTTCTGAACTAATTAAATTTAATAAAACAATTATTCCTTTCGCGCTTGTTGGATATGAGATGATTTATAGTCAACTCGGCGCTACGCGCCTCTTCGGCTATTTACCATCTCATATCCAACGCGCGCTCTTGGAATAATTGTTAAATATTTATTTCATTTCAATAATGTTTTGAGGCAAACTGAAAAATCCCATAAATTTGCTTTATGATTTACATCCGGAATAAGAAAAAACTTGTCCCCTCTGCTGTTTAATAATCTAATTTCTTTCGCCTTGCTCGGCACATCGACCACGTTTCTTGTAATGTAAAAACCCGAAAGAAACATTTTTTCTAGTATTTTGCTCGAGCGCTTTCAAGACAGGAGCGTTTATACAGCCACAAAGTTATCGTTTTATTTACTATTCATCCATAACTAGCCTTTAAGATATTCAGACTGAGTGAAATATAGAACTCTCGGTTAATCAGTTGAATGTCACCTTATAAGTCAAACAAAACAACTTTAAAAACAAGTTGAATTTGAGTTTTCAGGTTGAAAGTATAAATTTTTGCACTTTGGATTTGATCGATTATGTACATGCATGTGCATGATCACAACTATTTACATGAGTCGTGTGCCGGGTTTGTATTTGTTAGATAAAAAATTCCCATTGGTTGGTCAAAGACTTTCTCGTTAAGTTTAATTAGCGACAAAACTAAAATCACGCGAACCAAAAGTTATGAGTTTTAAGGTTTCATGAATGAAGCTGGACGTGTGTGCTGTCGCAAATTGTAATACCTGACGCAATTTTTAATAGCACCATATCGCAATTAGTAATAGCAGCCTGTGGAATTTTGTAATACCTGTCGCAGTCTGTAATAGCTAGATTTCGCAATTGTTAACAACCTTTTCAAAACAATCGTAGGCACTTTCACCTTCTTTCTTTGGCAATTTGAAAGTTTTAGATGACTTACCATTTTCAAATATTCATACATGCAGTGTAATGACTTTAAAGTCATGTGACTATGTACATTTTGCGTCATTTTATTTTGTATTTCGTTGCAGAAGCCGTATATGTTTTTCGTATGGTTATTCAATTAAAAAGAAAAGCAAGTGAATTTGCAACTTTCTGAGGATTATTTAAAATCTTGTGTTTTATTTCGTCCAATACTATTGCTTACGAATTACTTTAACCAGCTCTGTGATGTGTATATAAATTCTGCTTGTGTGTGTGGGTGCCAAAAATTTGAATTTTTGAGTTTGGTATGTTTTAAGATGCTTTTGTCATGAATCGCGGAGTTTGGATAGAACTTGGCTAGCAAATTCGGTTAATGTAATTGACTGTTGTACTAGTAACATGGTTCCTCGAGGGCCTCCCTTAAAACACAATACGTCATTTAAATGTATGATTTGCGCCGATATACCTCCTATCCACTATATCTTTTTACTTAATTGACGTGGTCGGTACCGGTAGACGCCCCTGCCGTGCCCCCTTTACAACTATGCTTGAGACGATGCTACCAGAATATACCGTACCCAATCTCAAAACATGATCTCTCGATCTGCCTCCAGTGATAAATAGCTGGGGCTGACTGCCGATGGGTGTTAGTTGCGTACGCTGTAATGTTAGGACAGAGAACACGGATGTTGTGCGAAGCTGCTGCCCTATTGAGAAAAGAAATGTGTTGGACGCGTCTATTAGCAGAACCACATCAATGTAGTCTGCTTCGAAGATTCTGTGCGTAGTGTGTGCCGCAGCCTTGCTCCTTGATTTCTGTCCAGCACGTAGTTGTAATGAGCTGCTTGCCTCAACACCATCTCTCTTGGCTAAATTGATGACACACTTCTCGCCTATCCTCCTAGTCCGACTCACATCGGCTTCACATCACCCTCCCCGTTGTCCAGAGGGATTAGAAAACTCACGACTAACGGTTCTATGGTCTCAAGATCGGTATTTTGAGTTCATAGATTCTTAGTCATTGTAGCATTGCCTCACATAGTTTCCTCGATGACTGTTTTAACGATTTACATGCAAGCATTCGTCTAAAGCCATTGGCGTCCGCGCCACAGGGACCCTCTGAACCCTTAATTCTTAAAGCGGCCTGTCTGACCGTTTCACCGTTTATTCCCAGGTACAATGTTTCCGGAAACTCGTCATCTATCTGTCCGAACAGAAGTGAGCTAAGTTAAGCTGGTTGAGGATTGGGGTGTTTTATCTGCAGTTGCGCCATAACTTCATCGATCAGCAGTAGTACATCGCCATTGGTACTTTTGCTCAGGAAGCGCAGTGCTGTGTTGATTTGGCCCTCAAGCACAAGTTTAGTGAACATTTTAGATTTGTCAGGCGGATATTGTTTTTTGTTTATTTTATTATTTACCATTACAACCTACTCCTCACATATGAGGATTGGTTAACAGATTAACTAGTTAAGAGGAGGATGGTGAATATGACTGATTTTAGCTCTGAATTCACTACTGGAAACCTTTCAAAAGACTAACATATGACAAACATATAAAAGACATAATTAACATAGGACACATATGACACATATTACCAAAATGTACACTTTCAGTTTTGCGAAACTTAGAGCAAAAATGAATTTTCTACGTTGTAGTTTAGCAAAACGTATGACAAATATGATAAACATATGACAAAATCTAAGTGAACATATGAAAAATTGTGACACGAACACTTTCAAAGATGAAGTCATATGAGTCATACTCATTGTTTCTGAATAATTTTGTGTTTTTATATGACACATATGAAATACCTCACCAAACTTATAAATAGGACGAAGTGATACATATGACATAGGTGACATCAAGAAAATTTCATACGTGTCATATTGCCAACTTCGTAAATACTTAGTTTGGGGCATGCAGTGACCAGGTGCGCATACAAGTATCATGAGCTTCGGGTATGACATATATGACAAACATGTGACAGTTTCAAGAATATATCTCTTGCATTACATGTGTCATAGGTCCCATGTCGGTATCGTACTAGCAACATATAACATATATGACAGGAAAAGTTAGTTTGGATAGGATAATTCCTTTAAAGCTACAAAATTTCCAACACAATGCTAAATGAATCACTTTTTATTACATATATTCAAGTATCTGAAGTTATTCAACGCTTTATAAATATTCTAACAGATACAATTTTCAATTTCAATCAAAAATGCTCATCGTATAGATTTCTTGAATAATCGAATTTTGTACACGTCCGAAGACCTTTTTTTTAATGTTTGTATTTGTGCACGTCCTTTCGCTTTTTATGAGACTTTTCATGTATGTTTGATCAAGTTTTCCCGTAACGGCACTATTTAGCAAACCATCTCTAGATAATAAAGCCATAAAAACAATGATACTTAGGAGCTGTCAAGCTGAGAACAAATATTTCCCAATTTAAAAGTTATTTTTTCTAGTCGATATCTGTATCTGCAAGTATCATCATAAAACTCTGGTTCCTGAATATATTATAGATATGTTATTGTATTATTCTATAGAATCATTACTATAAGGCATTTTGGCCATTCAAAAGGTCTTGACAAGTAAGGTTAAAACTTGTTCCAAAGATCTAGCCTAGTTGGATAGCTTTTAGATATCATTTCAAAAACTTGCGGGGACCCACCCCCAGGTGTTGCTTGAAAAGTTTAGCTTTTACTCAAAGTTAGCTGCAGGCAGGATGCTAATCTTCAATCACCAGTACTACTTAATAACTAATGTAACCATTTTACAAAGTCAGGCAGGACATGTTATTTGTTTTCTTACTGAAATGAACAAACTACAGTTTAAGACATTGAATATTTTAAGCATTTTGCATCACATAATATTCTAGCAAAAATAATTTGAAATTTAAACATTTGTGATCTATTTTTATGTCTCAAAAATGAGGCTTTTGATACATACAATGTAACTATTAACTTGTGAACTCGTATATTATGTTTGTGGTATAAATATTATATATCATATATACAATAACTCTAAGGCCAAAGGCCTAAAATTAGATTAAATTAAGTCTTACTTACATTCACTTGTTGCCGTGTTTTGTTACAGCATTTTTGCATATTGTATACTAAGTATATATGTACGTTTATATATATGTAATAATAATTATTTCTAAAAAGCTGATATGTGTTATACCTTATTATAGGAACACACTTTATAATCTGTTTAGAACTTACAAATGAATTTAAAACAGATTTTAACTGTCGATTAAAACCTATTTCAACTATATTTATTTCAAACTATTATTGAAAGCCGAACTCACTTTTTCCCATGTTTAAAAAATCGTTCCAAAGATTTTAACTATAGATTAAAATAAATTTAAATAGATTAGAAATAGGTTAAAATTGTAGTTCTAAAACAGGGAAAAATAGGTTAAAATAGTATTGAATTTGGTTGGTAAGGATGCATGGCATCTTAACTATCATGTTAGATCTACAGCTACTGTAGCATTTGTGTGGTTTGTTTCTATAGTATATACATTATTAACAAGCTTGAGAGTTCTAGATAATCATACAGTATTATGTAATGATATTACGCCATGTTTGTGTACAATCCATACTATGAGTTGTATAAATATCGCTATCACTATGTCTGAAGTCACATATTTTGTACAAACAATAACATTTTGAGTCACAAATGTCATATGTTGTACCCTTGTCAAATTCACATGTGTCATTTTTTTTTACCATTTCACTGGGGAAACGTAGTCACACGTGTCTTATCTTTTTTATCATTACACTGGGGAAACTGTCACATGTGTTATACGTTTTTACTACACATGTGTCACACGTGTCATAGTCTGCTAAAACATATGACCGGTATTAATATGCCACAGTCATAGGTTTTACACGGTATGACACATGTATATGTAAGTATGCCACCAGTCATATGTGTTACAATGTATGATACATATGTCACTTTGGTCATATGTGCCATAGCAAAGTTACATGAGTCAAATGTCCACGAATGCCTGATTAAGTCATACAAGTCATACTTGTCATTTTATTTCTCAAACATATGACACATCTGAATATATCACAGTCATATGTTTTGTTCCTTCACTACAACATATGACTAACATGTGACAAACATATGAAAAATATATGAGAAACCTATGACTTGTCATGGGTTTCTCATATGTTTGTCATATGCAAGTCATATGTTCAAAAGATTCCAGATTACAATTTTTCATTGAATATAGAGGCGTACAGATTGTTCCAACGTATTACAGTTCTAGAGAAGAATGATAGGCGTTCGGAAGTTGTGCTAGTTCTGAGAGGAATAAAGCTTTCATTATGAGTGTCTACGAAAAGGAGCCCCCGTGTGATTCTTATACAGGCCCGTAAGGCGGCTGTCTACCCGACGTTGCTCCAGAGTTCGCCAACCCAGTTCTTTAAGCATGGTTGTGACACTGTCTGTGTTACAAACAGACATTTGTGTGAACTATATGAAGTTTATCAGTTAGTTTCCAGGACCGCTCGGTCATATATTTAAAGCATTTCAAATTGTAGCCAGTTTCAGTCAGTTATACCGGTCGAGTCAGTTATACCAGTCGAGTCAGTAGTTATTGATTTTCAAGCCCTCAGCAATTGTAAGTACTCTCAGAATTTTATTTTAAGTGGGATTTTCGTTAGCCTTTCAGTTATTTACTTATTTTCATTGCTCGTTGTTTTGTAGTTGACGGCATCACGTAATAATGCGAGGGTTTGGTTTGGAACTTTGAATATAATTCGTCAGTTTATTTGAACTTTATTTTGCTTCACGTCTCCATGCAAGCGAGACGCTACAGTCTGTTCTCCTGTACCTCAAGTTGTAAGCCCCGTTGTTCTCAACTCGCGGGCGCGGATCCCATACCCTTGAACAGTATTCGCCCTTTGGGCGGACAAGTGCTTTTGTAAGTTTTCGCTTTAAGGGATGGTGAGTTTATCCGTAATTTCATTTTGAGTGTCCGGTTTGCCTTAGCCGTGATCTCATCGATGTGTCGGTTCCACTTGAGGTCATGTGAGATATGTATACCGACGTACTTCGTTTGTTTTCCCTCTTCAAGCGGCATGCCGTGTAGATACGTAATAGATATGCCGGATTGGGTTTTTTGGCTTTAAAATCTGCAGCACTTCGCATTTGGTGTTCAAGTTGCCTCCGATTTCTGCATAGCATCAAGATCTGACTTGAGCTTTACACAGTTTTCTCCACTTGTGATTATCAAATAAAGGATGGTATCATTAGCAAAACACCGGCCCTTGACTTTTTATTCTCAGGGAGGTCATTAATGTACGCAAGGAAGAGTACTGGTCCCAACACGGAGCCCTGAGGAACACCTGATAAGACTGGGGTGAAATCTGATCTATCACTGTCGACTACTACACACTGTTGTCGATTTTCGAGGGAGGCCTTGATCCACAAAAGAACATCGTCCCTGATGCCGTAGCTCTCCATCTTAAAGAGAAGTCTATCATGAGGATCGTTATCGAAGCCTTGAGAAGTCATTATGATGACGTCAGTTTGTTTAGTAGGAGAGTAAGCAATGATATCGTTTACAAACTCCATTAGTTGCGATTCGCATGATCTAAGTTTGCAAAAGTCGTTGTGCAATGGAAACAGAAGATTAATATGTTCTAGATGTGTTATGATGTTCTTAGTGATGTTCTATGTGCTCAAGAAGCTTGCTGTAGATGCACTTTAAGGTAATTCCCCAGTTTTGCATTGCGCATCTTTACTGCGCATAATAGAAATTTTAAAATGTTTACACTTTTTTGTCATATTCTAGTGAATGTTGAGCTCTCGAAGACATATCAGAAA
>JANVCF010184900.1:0-10490 GCA_025388745.1 Hydrozoanthus gracilis
AAATTCTGAAGTTTGCAATTTTTTTGAGATTTTTTGGCTTTGATTTTCAAAAACTTAGCAGGATAAGGGTTAATTTCTTTTTTTCTCCTGGGTTTACGTTCTGTTACTAATAGGTGAAGATTTCGATGAGCTAACTCGTGTTTTGTTTACGAGCTCAGGGATCCTTAGGAGAGGGTGGGTGGGGACATTTTTCGTAATTAGTTGTTTGTGTGATTTCTATGGCATCAAATCCTAATTTTAGCGGCAAATTCGTTTACTAAGATTTAAAAAAGAGATAAAGCTTAAAGTTACCAGTTAATAACTGCTATAACGATTTTTTAGAAATACTTCTATACACAGTCACTCCTTAAAAGGACACTGCTCACAAAATATGAAGTTCTATTGGAGTTATCTTTGTGCTTCATCTCTCGGTGAGAAGAGAAATTTTCATTTTTTTCAACTTTTTAATCTTTTTCTTGAAGGTCGATATTTTATGCAACGATGAAATACTCGGCAAGGATCACACACTAAAGTTTATTTGTGTTACAAGATGGAGATTTAAAGTAAGTGTTAACAAGAGAAAAATGTTAGGATGATAATAAGGATGATAGGATCAGGATGATAGGAACCTGTTTTGTCTGCATAGCAAGCGTTTCTGTTGGGATTTGACGAGACTTTTTTGGCCGCGCGAAAAGTGGCACGAGAACAAGAAATGAAAGAAGACGTTAACATTGTTGATATTATTGTTAATATTATTAATATTTTTTGTTAGTATTATTTTTATGATAATTATCATAACTAATTTTTACTATTTATTGAACTTTTATTTTGAATTTAGTAGTAATTGTTTAATTTTGAATTTTCTCTCCCAGAACCTACATGGTTTGTAGATTGTAAATTTTATGGATGATTGATGTAAATATTCATAGATGGATTTCGAAAGAAAAATTGTTTTTATTATAATTATTATTTTTATATCATTGTTGTTGTTGTTATCTATTAAAACTATTGTTTTTTAATCATAGTTATATTATTATAATAGCTTAATTTTGTTTTCAAAATTTTGATAGCTGTCAATCTTAATTAATTTCACCTAGAAAACTATTTTTTATTATTCGTTCCATCGTTAGAACTCTTTTCTTCTTTTCAGTTTATTCTAATGTCTGTTCTGTGTGTTTTTCTCGACAGAATTCGCCATTACTACTTCACTACCGACCAAGCCTCAAGCTGTTTTAACTTTTATTCTGAACCCTTTGACTCCTAGAGTTATAAAAATCCATCTTTTTAAGAGTGAAAGCATTCAAAGCAGCTTTACAGCCTTTCCAAATCTAGAAGAATATTCAGTGCGTTTGTAAATAAAAAGCCGCTAGTCAGAAGCACCGTAAAACCAGAGTTAATATACATATATATTGCAGAGATACTAGATGTACTACGTACGTGATACAGTCAAGAATACAGCACAGGGTTCATCTGCGCATGTGCACGGGTAATTAAACAACAAAGTTTTATCCAATCTCGTTCCCAGAGCCCAGGATCTTTATGGCCAGCGCAAAGAAACGGAGCTTGGCGATGGCAAAAAGGAACGTGGGCTCTAGGAACGAGATTTATAAGGAAGAAATTAACCTTACGCTTGCCTTCATGGGGGAGAAAATAATATCTACGATTGAAAAATAAACACAAATCATTACGATAAAATTCTATGCCGAGACGCTGAACACGCTGATTTTTTACAAAGACCATTTATCCTAAGAACGTATTTGGTTTTAAAAAACTTTGGAATACACCGAGATCATAAGTCAGGCTTTAGTTTAGAATATACCTTGTTTCTTTCATACCCTTCCTCAACAAGGATTGAGGATGAAAACAATTTCAGAGGTTTCGATCAAGAACAACTAATCCGTAAAATTTGAAGTGTATACGACAGAATTTTTTGTTGTTAATTTTGTTCCCTAATGTGCGCAAAATAGTAAGACGACAAGAAAGAACATTTCCAATGGTTTTAGGTGGTGTAAAAAGGTGAAGTCTCACTTTAAAAATGTCTTAGGAACTGAGAACGAGTTTTTGGTAATGACGTCAAAAGGTTTGCAAGCATATGCATCTTTATCCTGGTATGTAACTTGTGTTTTTGCAACTTTGCTCATTTGGTTTCCGGTTTTACAACATTTTCCAACGCGGTAGAATGCTTCTAGATCACGTGCCTCGAGTTTTCCCTTGAGCAAACCAACTGACGTCTTGAACGTTGTCACGTGATTTTTTGACCGCGCGATCGTTGGGACAATTTATATTTGAAGCCGCGTAATTTCGAACAAGATTACCATGGGCTTTAAACTTTGTAAAACCCTTTCAACATATTTAAGCCAAGAAAAAAATTGTCATTAACACCTCAAGTTGTTTCTCTGACTGTTCTCTCTTTGTTTTTAGGATATTAATTGGTCGCTTTTTACTTTGTTCTTGTAAAAAGTTTAACTTAAGAAGTTGCGTTACCTTAACAGAGTTCAGTTGTTTAAACAAAAAACAAAAAAAACCAAACTCGTTAAGTTATTGTTTTGAACCAGAAAGAGATGATGTCGCGGAGTGTTTTATCTGCTATTTATTAACTAGTTGCAAAAAAATAAACGTGTTTGGAAACAAACTCGAGTTCTTAAAAAATTTTTTTTTTTGGGAAACGGGGAGGGGGTAAATGAGGAGATTACGTTGCTGAAGGGAGAAATTATTCTTTCTTTTTTGGGGGGAAGGTTCGTCCGCTAACTCTGTTAAAGTCAAAGATTTTATTTTAAAAGCACCTAATGGCAGCAGTTTTACTCCTCCAGGGTTTCATAAGCTGTTATTTTTGTCTTCTCTGTTTAGCCCTTCACCAAACAGAAAAAACCGGAAGTGACACCTTCTAAAACCAAGCATACATTTTATAATTGGTCCCGAACTAAGCTTTTAAGTAACTCAGCGAGCTACACTGTCCTACAGAGTAAACTCCTCCTCGAGTAAGGCGCCATCCACACATCAACGAGTGAACTGGTTCGAAGGGCTCTTTGATATAAATATTTTTACAGTTTACAGACCCAACGCATAAAGTGGCGGCGATTTAACCCTTTAACCCCTAAGGCATCAACTGGTCAACATCTAAATTCTCCTTGCAGTAACAATAGAAAATATGATGATCAATGTTGAGAATATGAAAATTGATCATCCACCAAAACTCTGAAAGATGAATTCTCAAATTCTCCCAAACTACTCAGCAATATTAAGGGCATAAGTTATGATAATTTATAAGCTAATCATTTGGCACTCTTAGGGTTTAAGGGTTAAATATTCTTTGTAGCGCAACTAGCGTCGTTTTGCGAAACATATTATTTCAAAACTTGACTTCAAGAAGGAGGCCAGTGGCGCTAGTTTGAAAGTAGCCAAAATAATATTTAAATCGCAGCAATTTATGCAAAGTGTGTTTTACAAGGTTGCCACTAGAAAATCAAGCCTCCCGGAGTCGTGGTTTTTTGTTTAAGAACGTTTTCGCATCAAAAAATTTTATAACAAACAGCTTATTTTTATTAATTTTGGAAGTAAAGAAAGAAAGTTTTTGCCCATCTCAGGATTTTTAAGGACAACGACCCAAATTCAAAGACTTTCCAGGGCCTGGAATATTTTTTCTTAATTCGCGGTTTTTCAAGGACCGTGGCAACCCTGGTTTTATTAAATTAATTGTTGCAAACACGGTTCGAATGTAAAATATTTTTTTAGCCCAAGATCTTCGACTTTGTTGAAGAAATCGAAACTTGTAATTAGCGGACTAAAGTTCCCTTTGCTGTAAGGCCACGAGACTTTTAAGGGGAATTGAAGCCTAAAAACCAACTTTTTTTAAATCAAAATCTTTTTTGCTCGCGTTGTGCTGATTTTTCTGAGAAATTCTAGGGCGCTTGTCAAACTTGTCAGCGGTAAAAGAAGGTAAAATGTGACGTAGTTTGTCATAGCTCGCTTACAGAGTCAAGAGTGCGAGCTCAAATTTAAATTGTGAGCGATGTTTCAGTTCAATGAATATTTTCAGTGTGGACCAATTCTTCCCCATATCATTCTGATGTCATAGCCCCACTCTTTCTCCGCTTACTTCTAATTTCTGAGCCGCAGGTACAATGCGGCACGTATTAAAATGTTTCAAACTCGAACTTCTCCCAAAATCAGCGCGACGAAGGCAAAAAAAATGTCTTGACAAAAAACGATTTTATAGGGTTAAGCAAAACAAAACGCCGCTAATTTTCGAAGTTCTCTATGAAAAAAGGGCTTCTTGTTGCAGGATCCAGAGGTTTCAAATACCGGAAAGTTTTCTCCCAGATGTTGTTCTTGTTATTTTAAAAGGAACTTCAAGAAAGGATCAACAGCTTCAGTTAATTCGACAAAAAGCAAGAACAAACCTGAATTCGTTTTGCTTGTACACTACCTTTGAAAGATTCTGGGTAACAGAAAAAGAATTCAAAACAAACTAATCATGTATCTTAAATATAAATATCCGTTTCGAACATACATATCTTTACAAAAACTATTGGCTAAAAATCTGCGACAGCCAATGATCTTATCTGATCCGCAACAACTGCTACGATTGCAGTGAAAGGAAAATTGAAGCCAGCCATTGGTCGCTTTCCTTCTTATGTCATAATCTTTGGAAAGCACTACAGTGGGCTGCCTTTCTAACATGTTCCAATGTGTTGAAATTTTTAATTTTTGAACGAGTTTGTCTTCACTGCTAACTAATGCAGGCCATCGAGCCAACTCTTTATATAGTGTGCTCGTCTACTTGGACTCGCTGACGTATTTGTAGTAAGCTGCATAGCGTTACACTGTATAATACCTTGTGTGACATACTATTTACCAACGTGACACAAGGTTCATAATGACGTCATCATCAGACGTTAACATGCACGATCATCACTCGACTCAGATGTCACGCAGTGTCTCAAAAATGGACCAAGTTGCGAGACAAATTGAGGAATTAACACTTTCGTGATCCACCCTTTTGTATGCAGTGACAAGGCATGAGAGCTGTACTGGCTACAGATCTGTGGATTCATGGCCGGCTGTAGGATCTC
Source organism: Hydrozoanthus gracilis (assembly GCA_025388745.1). NCBI lineage: Eukaryota > Metazoa > Cnidaria > Anthozoa > Zoantharia > Hydrozoanthidae > Hydrozoanthus > Hydrozoanthus gracilis. The sequence continues at coordinate 5,052 of JANVCF010184900.1, forward strand.
GTATTCTATAGTAAAGCATGATGGGAGGCTGTTGACAAAAACAGAACCCTGATCAGTCCATTTCACGTATCATTATTGTTTATTATCATTATCAGTAACTCTAAAATTACTGTTACTATTTTTATGATTATTATTGTAATATTTTATTATCATTATCATTATTGTTACAGCAATTATTATTATTACTTCGAGGCGGTTGTTGTTGGAGATGGTAGATCCGAGATAGGTAAACTGTGGAACGGCTTCCAAGATGTAATCTTTGGTGGTAACAGCAGGTGTGGCTTCATTTTCCTGGCACATGACTTTCGTCTTCTTTAGGCTGATGGTAAGTCTGAAGGCCTCACATGCGTCAGAGAACTTATTGAAAAGAAGTTGGAGTTTTTCAGCGCTGTGAGCACCGAGGGCAGCGTCAACAGCAAAGAGAAGGTCGCGGATGGTTACTTTGCGTACTTTAATCTTTGCTCTAAGGCGTGCCATTATTCCACCCTCTACTAATATTCCACTCTGTAATATTATTCCACCCAGTACTATTATTCCACCCTGTACTATTATTCCACCCAGTACTATTATTCCACCGTGTAACATTATTCCATCCTGTATTATTATTCCACCCAGTACTATTATTCCACCCTGTACCATTATTCCACCATGTACTATTATTCCACCCAGTACTATTATTCCACCCTGTACCATTATTCCACCTATACCATTATTACCCCTGTACCATTACTCCACCCTCTACTAATAGTCCACTCTGTACTATAATTCCACCCAGTACTATTATTCCACCCTGTACTATTATTCCACCCTGTACTATTTTTCCACCCTGCACAATTATTCCACCCTGTAACATTATTCCACCCCATACCATTATTCTGCCCTGCACAGTTAATCAGGAGTTTGACAAGAGTATTAATGTTGTTATCATTAACATTATTTTTTACTCGTTTGACCCATAAGTTTACACCCACAAACCCTAAGTTACAGGCAGTTGCAACAAGCAGAGCTTTGTATTTTGAAGGGATCGTAAAATCGAAGAGGATTTTAAATGACTCAATTTCGAAAGTGCTTTACTGGGAATTCTATACAGAGTTTAAAAAACACATAAACCAAGTAATCAGACAAAAAAATTCTTCATACCACTGTCCACCATTGGCTGATCCAGACAAATCGCATGGTTCTTTGCGGCTGCATCACTTGATTGTTACACAAAATTTCAACCTGTAAACATTCAATAGTGATAACTAAATCTTTTTTTTTTAAAAAATTGTAAAATGAAAGTTGATTAATAGCCTTCTATGAAGCCAGTGCAAGAATTATGAGTTTCCACCATCCATAGTCTGTAGCACCTGTAGGCAATTGATCAAACACAGCTAAAAGGCCCTAAAATACTGAAAGAAGCCATGCTGATCTGCCAGTTTTAAATACACCATTATAACAACTTGCCTGAGAAAAGAAAGCATCATTTAATAAATCAAAGTTTTGGACCAAGAAACGAGTCTTTAACTTGTACAACAACATTTGACTTTATTTCAAGTCATAGTCATGTTGAAAATTATTTACAAGCACAGTCTGTATTTATATTTGCATCTCAGAATAGCCCTAGGTCTCTAGAGGCTTTTAGGCCTTCATTTATTGATGGTTTAGAATTCTTTATGTAGTAAACCTTGAGGAATTGCAAAGTTCCGTGACCAGTTGTCACTCGAGTCAATGTTTTTAACATTCCTGTGATCGGTATCGATAATATGTTCTTTCTTTCAAGTTAACCTTGACCAAATGCCAAAAGATTTCCAGCACTTGGTCGAGGCTTGACAGAAGTTCTTGAGACTTCAGACTAGATTGGGAATTTAAGCAATAATTTATTCCATTTTATATACTATTAAAGCATGTAAAAAACCTCATTACAGATATATCGAGAGCAACTGAGCAAAAATATGTTCAGATTTTGAATTCCTATCAACACTAGTCCAACTTCAAGCTATAGGGGACTGGAAACTACTGCCCAAACATCTAACTAGTACATTATTGTGTATTTAATGTAACAAATTCCAAAGTACATTTACAATATTTACCTCTTTATGACGAGGAATGTTCAATTTCTGCCTCAGAAACTTTTCAAGGTGGTGTATCATCATTCTTGAAGAACACCGTAAATATTTCTTGCTCAGCACCTTTCAAGAGAGTTCTGACAATGAATTATTAAACTTACACCATAAATATTTCTTGCTTAGTGCCTTTAAAGAGAGTTACAACAATGAACTAAACTAATCGTTCACTTAAGATTTCAAACTTGGTATCCAATGACACCTTTGTTTAATGGCTGTATTATTTCAAACTCAACTTTTCTGCAATTTTCTGATCAAGGAAATTAGTTTCTAGACATAATTTCCTTAAAGCTTCTGTCTCCAAGTTTTCCAAGACCTGTAGACACCCTGCTGCCTCTTAGTTACAGGGTTACAAGATCTAGGAGGGTACAACGTCATTCTTGGGGTAACTCTCTTCACTCCTAAGAGGGTGGGGAGAGAGAGATCCAAAGAGCGAGTCTGGGGATCTCAAGTGCTCTGGACAACAGAATTAACATTGGAAGAGAGGGAAGTAAGGTCGCTAGGTTGTAAGTGCTTATCCCACCCAATTGTCGCGTAACTATGTACATTGAAGAACTGTTTACAAAGCCAAGCAAAGCAAAATACACCCACTTAAAATATAAAAGACTGCGACTCTTATCCAGTGCATAAAATTTGCATATTAGATTGTTGTAGTAAGCTGGCTAGAGGTTCTCAACACAATTTGCAAATATAATTTTAAAGAAGAGTATATTTCTTGACCCATGACAATTTTGTTTTATTCTCTCTCAGTACTGCAATTACTGATTTAACAAAACTTACTCATCCAGTGACTTAAAAATCATTGCATTACCCACAACTTTGTTTTACCCACAGCAACAAATAATTACTGAAAAATTAACACCACTTTACCTGGGGGGAAATTTAAAATTGAGGTGTGCGATTAATACATGAATAGGGCTCTTTAGGTGTGTGCCACGGAGTGTGCATGCAATCGCACCCCTCCCAGTGAAAGGCCTGCTGAGTTATCCCATATAGGTATAAAAAACCATTGATTATTCTTGGCAAAACTGGTTCTTATTTTTTGGAGTATTAAATCAACAAATTTTTGCCCTTAGACTCTTCTTCTTTATTATCTCCTACCTGAACCTGGCCTTCTTGTTCATCTTCCAATTGGCTGTAAAATTAATGTACACATTTAGTGAAATAAGGGTTTTATTTGACTGACTCAGACCACTGTTTTTAAAATCTTATTAGAGCTCGAACAGGTATTAGTATTAATTTAAGTTAAGTTTAAAGAATGCCTCCACATTAACTCAGTCTGAAACAGGGAGAAACTTACTGAAAACTTTGAATGATTATATAGACCTGGCAATAAAAATGAAGCACCTTGAGTATTAATTTTTTTCAGACTTTTTGAATGAGTTTAAAATTATTAATAAGTTTTAGAGGGAAAGTCCGGTGGTTGCAAAGAAATATATAAATTTTGTGGGTTTTTTGAGAAGTTTGAATTTTACTATAATTTTGAAGTTAATAATGTGTAGTTGGTAGAAAAATGCCAGAACATCTGCACTTGCACCTACAAGACACTGCTTGGTGATGAGTTTAATATTCTTTCCTTTGAACAACAATTCATTTAAACTCCCTTGGTACTACCCACTAAAATGCAAGATGAAATTGCCTCTTAAGGTTATAATTCCATAGTTTTAAAATGCACACCCTTACTGCACATAATTTCTCGCATAAGCTTGGGCCTATCAATTTTTCCTGGCTGGAGCTCACCTGAGAGTTAAATCAAAATTTTCTCATAATCAAAAATGACAACCTATGATATAATCTAGATACTTAGTCATTTTTTTGTTTGTTTTGAATTAAGCTAAAACTTTCTTCTGACTTGTAAAATAAGTATATACTGTAGGGTGCAATTCTCAGTGTCAAATAAGAAACAATCACTGGAAATGTGACTTTTGCAAGCATTCGTGATTATAATCACAAGAAGTTATCGTCTATAAACAAGATTTTGATATACATTTTTTGTTCCAAACAAGTATGGGGACCCCCCAGGTTTTTACTTCAAAATTTTAAACTTCCATAAGATAAACAAACAAAAGAGAGAGTGTGACAAAATTCTCAGTGGAATGACATTAATTTGTAATGTTCAACTATTCATTCTTGCTCACTTTGCTAAATGATGCATCAATTTGCCTAAATATAAACTAGCCTACCTGTAACTCTCGACACAAAGGGAGATCTGCTCCTCGTCTCTGTAGAGGTTTCGCATCTCTGACAAATCTTGTTTGGCCAACTTATATACACTTGCATCATTTTCATTTTCTTCTGAGTGTGTAAATTGTATATAAGAAAACATTACAGGTATAAATATAACTAGAATCAAAATAGAGCAGAAACTATTTTCCTTCAAAACATAATTTATTCAAATTAAGTTTCCAATTGGTTTTTACTCAACGCCAACTGATTTAAATTACTAAGTGTTACACTATCAATGCTATTTCCATACTTAAACTCATTAATAACAAATGTGTCACAAGTCTTACATGATTGTATCAAATTTGCTGTTTCAGACATTATATATATATAAGACTACCCGGTCATGAGAACAGAGATTTTTTGACAATAATGCTACTGGGACTAACAAACTGTAAAACTGTTATCTTAAACTTGCTAAAACTTATTGCAAGATTTTGTATTTTCTTAAGTCAAATCAAGAAAACAAAGCCAAATCTTGTAGCTGCCTACAGAGAAAAAGAAATTAAATAATTATTTTCAAATATGACTTAGAAAAAGAGCTATCTAGCCATCCAACAGGGAAAAGGTGACAAATCCCTGAAGAAGTGGAGACCTTTTACTTTTGCTCAACTTCATGTACATAATAAAGATGTATATGTAATAGTCCAGTTGCAGAGATCTTGATATAATATCATATAAAGTCATATGACATTGTAAAGATTGTGTTTTTGGAAAACTTGTTTATTTAATAACTGAAGATGGTTTTGCAGCAGTCTGTTTTTATGTTAAATTCAAATAAAGCTTGATTCTAAAAAAGCTAACCGGGAATACTTGGTGCTTTTTCCACTGTCATCCCCCTAGATTCATAGAACTCCTTTCGCCTTCGTTCCTCATCTGCCAAGAGTAAACAACAAAACAAAATTAGATAAGATCAATGTTGCCAAAGCCTGTGAATTATGTCTGCAGTTAACTTGTGTAAAAAAGGAGAAGAGAATAATGAATGTTGTGTAAAAACAACAAAAATTTTTTATGCACTGCTGTTATAGAGCTCTTAAAATCTGACCAACTAGGATCCCGGAAAGGGGGGAGGGGGGAACCAAATATTGAAATTTGAACTGTTTACATTAAA
>JANVCF010184911.1:0-10489 GCA_025388745.1 Hydrozoanthus gracilis
ACTGTGTCAAGGAAAATCAATATCGTAAAAAGTCATGTTTTAGGTCAGTTCTGGTGGTTGATGTCCCATGGCTTAGGCCCTCAAAAACCAATAGTGTTTCCTTAAAATGTCCTAAAAAAGCCCTTAAATTTTGCTTTGAGAAAAGCGAACGAACCCTGTGTTTTTGTACTACTTGGGCATGAAATTTTGCGGGTGTAGAACTGTTTAAATTTAGGATACCAGAGGTACATACATTATAAAGGATACAATTTTAGTCGAAAGAAATGTTTTTCATTGTACTTGTAGTGAATATTCCAGAAAATAAAGAATAACAAAAGCAAATATTGAGAAATCTCATTGAGTTTGATTCCATACATGTTCGCTCAAAACTTATGTCAAGAAGAGCAGTGTATGGCTTCTTGAGCTTGTATGCTAACTGACGCGAGAAATGTAACGATGAATGCATGATATTCTTTGTATATAAAGAATTATTAGCTTAGAGTGCAACATTCAAAGTTCTTAAATGAGTCCTTTCTGCGTGAGTTTTTATTTCTCGGCATTGTGATTTTGCGTTTTCCAGAGAGCCCGGTATGATAAAGCCTCGAAAAATGTATTTTATCTAGATGAGATCAGTGAACTATATAATTTTACTAAGTGATTGGGTAGATTTAGGGTTAGGATAACTGAATACTCTGTGTACCCATTTACAGTACCAACAACACTCTGTGTGTCAAGTTTAAGTTTAAAAATTATCACTATGCGTTTTTATAGGTAATTTTAGACATTTATACGCTAGGAATTGTGGGTAAACATTTTGGTCGCCATCTATTTCGTAATCGTTTTCCGTTTCGCTCACACTTTAAATATTCTTTCAAATTTTACTTTTAGGTTTGTTAAACGTCGGATACTGTTTGCTTAAAAAATTGGCAAACCACTCCGATTCTGAGATAGTAACACTTATTGTTATATTTTATTCTTATAAAGGTCAAGTGTTTCTCAATTGACTGGTGCAAGCAGTTGTGTGTTTCAAAAATTCTATCTTTGTTCTCTAAAAAGGTTCGGGATATACTGCAAAAGGACCCAGAGACTCGGCCATCTGTGAGTGAACTACTGTACGACCGGGTTCCAAAGGTGAGTGACGCACCTTTATGGTTTGCCACTGGGGACTGGGTGCTTTTCACCTACAAAGCTTTCTTATCAAGTTTAGCTGAGATCATTAGAAAGTCAAGAATACAAGCGTTGCGCTAGTGGGCTCTGGCTGGTGATAAAACACATACAGGGCCGATTTTACTAAAACAAGTCACCTTGACTTCCTTGATAACCTTAAACATCATTGTAGCGCACTAGATGTGTTGAAATTCTTGTTTTCTTAAAAAAAAAAACAGACCAGTTTAATCCATTTTGAGACGTAGGTGTAGATGTTAAAATCGGTTAAGAACGAACAAGCTGTCGGCAATTACCATTTGAATGGTGAAACTTGGAAAGTCCTTGGAGTTTAGTTGTGGTTTAGGTAGGGGAAATTGCAAACCTTGAGTATTGTACATTTGCAGCTATTGTTACGTAATAATGTTGTGTAGCGCCTGTTTATTTTTTAATTGTGTTCGTACCGACAAATAATTGCCTCGATCCTTTTTGCGCTCTAGGAAAGGTTTGGTTAAGTTTTTGTTTGATTTTGGTTACAGCTATTGGCCAAATATGAGGAATCAACGGAAGATGAGCTTAGTAGCTCTATGGAAGCGAACAGAAGGCCGAAGACCAGGTAACTGGTGTTAAGATAGGAAGAAAGGGAAAAAAATGAAAATTGGAAGGAAGATGGGTAGGAAGGGGTGAGGAAGGAAGAAAGGAAGAAAAAAAGAAAGACACAAGGGAAGAAAGTAAGAAAAGCAGGAAGGATGGGGAGAAGGAAGAATGGATAGAAGGAAGAAATGAGAGGATTGAACTAAGTAATGAAAGAAAAGACGAAAGGAAGGAAGTAAGGATGAAGGGAAGAAAGGAAAGGAAAGAAGTAAGGACAAAGGATAAAAGGAGAGAAGGATGTATTGAAGGAAAAAAATGAAAGTGAAGGCAGCAAGAAGTTAGGAAATATAAAGGTAGAAAGAAAGGGTGGAAGATAGGAAGAAAGGTGGGAGAAAGTAAAAAAGAAAAGATTAGAGGAGGGAATGAAGAAAGGAAAGAAAGATGGAAGGAAGGAAGGAAGTAAGGGTAGAAGGAAGTTAGGAAGGATAAATGTAGAAAGAAATGGTGGAAAATAGGAAGGAAAAGATCGGGAGGAAGTAAAAAAGAAAATATTAGAGGAGGGAATGAAGAAAGGAAACAAATATGGAAGGAAGGAGAGATTAAGGATAGAAGGAAGTTAGGAAGGATAAAGGTAGAAAAGAAGGTTGGAAGATAGAAAAGAAGGATTTAAGGAAGGAAAGAACAGTGGAGGAAGAAGGAAGAAACGAAAAAAGGAAGGAAGAATGGAAGTAAGTAAATAAGGTCAAAGGGAAGGTAGAAAGGATGAAAGACACGAAGGAAGGAAGGGATAATGGACAGAATGAATAAGAATTGAAAAAAAGGAAGAAGGAAAAAATAGAGGAAAGAAGAAAGGAAGGAGGAAAAAGTGCTGTAAAGTCACTACAAACAGACAGCCAATTATAGGTACGGACAGATAGATGGATAGATGATCATTTATACTCATAGAATATCAGTAGATTAACTAATAACCTGGAAATGTCACTTAAGGTGAAGCTTCATTGCATTTTGAAGGTGTAGTGGTAGCAGAGATTTGAGAAGAGAAACTTATTCGAGGTCAACGGCTTACGTCACGCTTTGAAATCTAAATAGGTCTTTACTGTTCTACTTGGACATGATTTCCATGAGTTTATTCCCCATAGAAGTTCCAAGTAAAGTACAATTAGGAGAGGTGAGGTTGACCAGTTTACTATAACTTATTTTGTTAATTTTAAGCTGATTAGCTACCGTATTATGACTTAACAGTTGGGAGGTACCAAGGTGCGAGTTACAGTATCGCCGACGACGACGTCAAAAAGCAGCAGTGAATACAACAGCTGCACATTGAAGTGCACCTTGCGGGCCTCCTTCTTGCCGTCAGCATCAAAATTACAACGTAAAAAAAGCTTAGTTTTGAAATTTTTACGACTACGAGAATGACCTGCAGAAAATTTTCCTAATCTTTATTTACCTTAAAGGAAATCACTGCCATCTTTTTGTATTCACAAAGCAGATCTCGGAAAAAAAGAGAAAGCAAAACTAGCCATACGTGATTGAAAAGTGCAAGCACGAAGTGTGTTTTTTGTAAGCCGCATTCGTCGATGTTGGCGTCCTTGTATTTTAAACTCATTAGTGACCTGCACGCTTGCTTATATGCCCAAAGGTTGGGAAGTTTGTGAGAAGGGATAGGGTGACTGAATGGCTAGCCCTTAATTGTCTGACTTGGTTTAACATAAAAAAAGAAATTGCGAGCAATTGTTTTCTTGCAAGGTCATCTGTATTATCAGGTGATGTGTAAAGTAAGAGTTATAAAACTTAAGTTCATTTAATGCAAAACTAGGTATTAGTTAGACAACCGGCAAGACTACTGCCGTTTATACTTGAGCAAGACATTTAACTACTGTTTTCTTTCTAGTTGCATTTTAGCTTCATTAATGAACTCTAAGTTATGAGAGTTGATATATGTTTGGAGGACGTCCTAGCAAATCCAGGAATTTCGTCTGATTAACACTGTAGAACTTGTTCAGTGGGCCTTTTGAGGGATTAAGGTTTTTAGGTAAATTGTTTATTGGTACAGGAAGATGAATACATAAAAAATGCTAATTCACATTGATAAGAATCACGACCCTTTAAATTACAAACAGGAGTACCCGCTGTCATCGTTAGTGCAACTGTTTAAAGATCCATTAGTAAGCCATATGTATGCCGGGTTGAAAGAATTAGCATACAAGAACAAAAGAAGTTGGCAATAGTGTTATAAAGAAAGCTTAAGATTGATATACTTTACTTGGCTGTTTAAACTGGGATTTTCACGCTTGATATGAATTGACATTCGTTTACACGTTTCATACCATACTTTTAAGGTGGCAGTTGGCGTTTCTCATGTTGCCGTAGTAACGTTAGAGCGCGCCATGTACACGTGGGGTGACAACAGCAAGGGACAGTTGGGACACGGGGATACTGTCGCGAGAAAGAGACCAACATTAGTCGAAGGCTTAAAGGGGAAATCTATCACCAGGTATGAAGGACTTGATTGTTCGAGGGCAAGGAAATGGTTGGAGTGTTAGAGTGTTTCACTGTGGTCAGCAGGGTACTGTGTACACAACAACATTCTTTTAAAGCATATCTATTTATTTATTTATTTAGCTTCACTACCCTTAGGTAGTCGGAGAACCCAATAGGTTTAACAACCCAATTACTGGACTCCGAGGGCCTACGGTTTAACGTCCTTATCCGAGAAGACGCGAAGGTCTAACCGTTTGCAGATGTTAGAACAAAGGCAGCACCTTCTCCTCGGTTATTTTAAGACCCTGAGTGAAGATCGAACCCGGGCCTCCCGCACGAAGGACTGGCACCTTACCAACTGGACTAACCAGGCGGCGGTTAATCGTATATCGTGAACAGAACACCCATCATCAAAAATCTTCTGTCTTTTTTCTTCATTTTTGGACCCTAACTCCACGCAGTTGAGATTAACTCCTGGTGCAGGCGACTACAATGAAAAATCATAATTACGTATGCTGCATAAGTTAGGTGTCAATTTCTACAATCTCCTACCATACTTTGTATATGTTGTTTAAAATTCCAGTAGAATTTGAAATGTTCCACCAGCTACATAAGCTTAAATGTTTTTGAGCTTTGAGAGGAAAAAAATTTGGTCCGATGGCTGAATGTAATTGGTACATATACCATAGAATTCCGAAACTTTCCGAAAACCCGAAAACTTTTGGAGTTTTACGTTAATCTGTTTTGTTTACTGTTTGCTCATCGGGTTATGTTACATTGAAAGAATATGAATATCAATGGAGTTGACTTTTAAATTTGGTAATGAGTGCCCTCCTTGTATGAGACCATTTCGAGTTACAAACGTTTTTTACCTGTCTTAAAACAACGGCTACTCGAAGGTAGCGGCGCCCCTGCCGGCAAAATCCGAAAGTAATCAGGGCCGTTATTTTCGGAATTCTACGGAACTTAAGATTTCTTTAGAAGAAAAGTTTAAAAACTAATCGTAGCATGCCTATATGACTTGTTGACCATTTCTGAGTATTGCTTATTATCTTTTGTGTTTCAGGGTGTGTTGCGGAGATAAGTTCAGCGTGTTTGTGACTGATAACGGCATTGTAATGACCTGTGGGTCTGGTGAACAAGGCTGTCTGGGGCATGGCGACTACTCTAGCACCTCTAAACCTAAACTTATTGAAGCACTTCTAAGCTTTGACGTCACGGCCGTTTCGTGTGGGCCGCACCACGTGGCTGTCTCGTGCAGTGATGGGTTGGTGTTCACCTGGGGCTGTGGAGCCGATGGGAGACTGGGGCTAGGCAACGAAGAGAACCAGTAAGTATCCAAGTGACACCTTTTGTTTTTGGACAACATAAACCTGGTTTTGTTTCATATGTTCCTAATTTGCCACTATTAAATTTAAGATTAGCTAAGGCGGCCATAAGAACAGAACAATGGTTAGATCGCACAAAAACTTGATCGAGGTACTTGAAATCTCCTCTTCTCCCTTTCAATTAAAAGATTCCGCTAGGCAACGTCTTCGTAGCTTTTAAAAGATGTTCACACTGTAGCTGTGAGTTACTTTATTTTCCTTCCCTTTCTCTAAAACTAATCACTTTTGTTAGTATCGAAACGCAGACTTCTCGGGTTCCTCTAAGCAATGACTTCTTAGCTATCTGGTGTTCGTTGTAGAACTGATGGAACGATGTTCCTCACTGAACTCCATTTCTTGAAAACTAATCAATCTTGTTAATGCTGAAATGCAGACTGGTGCCAACTCAGGTTCCACTAAGCAATGTCTTCGTATCAATCAAAGATGTTCGATGTGGAACTGATGGGACGATGTTTCTCACTGACACAGGAGCTTTGTTGGCATGCGGAAGGTAAGATATTCCTAACGTCTTTCTTAATCTCTTTTTTTGTTTCAATTAATTCATTGTGTTTTTGCAATTTTAAGGCAAGCGTGAACTCTTTTACTACCTATCTTGTTCTCTTTGTTCATTTGGCTAGAGTCTTCGCTTGTAAAATGTAGGTAGAGATGGTACGAAGGGGAAAAAATTAAGTTTCTTTTTACTTGGCATACCATATCGTTGAGGCTTTGGCTCTAACATTCAAGAATGAAAGATGTTTTCAAGTACACTGTGGTGTTGAAACAGCTGTTTTAGTCTGCGCCATACGCCGAAGACGTTATGATTGTTACGATTGTAAATCTTTACCTCGGTTCCTTCTCAATAGAACATGCTATATAGATTCCAATTGATTCACTTTACTAGAATTCCTATAGTGTAAGAGGACGTTTCAACCGTTTGGGTTTCTGCCAAGTCAGTTAAGACTATGCAAGTGTCACGTGAAAGCTGACCTAGGACGTCGTAAAAAACATGGTCCCACGTGTGCAGTATTACAAATTTAAAATTTAAGTCTCCATACTGTACAGTTGATGACTCAAAACATTCGTCATCAATGGAATATGTTGTTCCTTTGATTTTGCAATCTTATTTTAAATATTGAAAATCTGTTTTCCTTTTTATTAAGGGATAGTAAAGGATTATCTCACTAACTGTATCTCATTACAATATATTATTCCATTTCTGGGTAACCTAATTTTATTCCAGAAAAATTTACTTTGACTTTTTTTGTTGTTTGAAGTAACTTAAACAACAAGCTTGGATTGAATCATCGTCAAGGATTTTTAATACAGATGAAAAACCTGCTTAACAAGGTAATACAGAGTTGTATCGTTCGCTTCAATGTTTGACACTTTCAAGTTTCTTTAATTCAGAAGAAGTTGTCGAACGAGGCAAATTCTTTAAAACCGTGTTTGTGTCCTAAAAAATGAATAAGCGAGTATCCCCGATTTCTTGATTTCTCTTTAAGAAATAGATATTTACTTTCTAAAGTCTATAGGATTGTGCCTTCAATCTGTTCGCAAGATAATAAAAAATAGATTTTTGCAAAATTGAATTGTGCTTTGTTTGTTCGATAGTTGCTCAACCTTTGATCTCGAACTACACTTTATAGCTTCAAGTCGATGGGAAGAAAGTACCCACGGCTGTCAAAGCGATGTCCAAACACCGTGTGATTGACATGGCTCTTGGGCCTAATCACAGCGCGGTATTGGTTGAGCAGGGTCACGTGTATACCTTTGGTAATAACCAGGAAGGTCAGTTAGGACTGGGTAATACCAAACAGCGCGATGCCCCTGGCATGGTGAAGCAGCTGGATGACCGGTCAATTTCTGTAAGTGGAGAAACACTCCGTTTTTCTTTTCACGTCTTAAACAGTTTGTTTTTGAGGTTTTTCAGTTTGCAAAATTTTGCGTTGGAAAACTTTCTCTCAAAGTTTTATGCAAGTTCCACAGTTCATGTATACATGCTATTTTTTTCATCGTACTTTCCTTTCTGTCATTAGGACATCGAACGTATCTGCTACATCCTTTCAATTTTAGATTTGTTCAAAATTTGTATCCCATTCAGCAATTTTGTTTCTGCTCATTTAAGTATGAATAAGTTGAAGTGGGCTTGAAAGGATGAGAAATATGTCCAAGAAAGTGCGTGCGGGACTCGCTCGGTCGTTTTTTTTAGATTCATAAACAAAGACTTTAAAGCACCTTTCATTCCGTCGGTATTTTTATCTTGCGATTGTTTCGACGTAATACTCTGCTGAAATCTTCAAAAATACAATTCCATAATCTTTCATTTTTCTACTTGGCTATCTTTTCAAACTTGCTCCAAAAGCTACGCAACGCTAAGCGAACTACAAAAATTATTTTGCTACTGCATTGGAACATGTCTGATTGCGTTGACTATCAAGCTTTCTCATATGTGCAAAGTATCACTCATGGTCACTGATTGGTTTGAATAGTGCTGAATGAAAACTTTTTAGTTGTTATTGTTAGCTTTCATTGCATCACGGCCTTTATATGAATATACTAACCCCATTCAAGTTAGAAATAAAGTTAAAAGGGTTTTGTTAGCGTCGGCTTGGCAACCTTGTTGCAGGGTTTACCTGGGCAAAATTTAACACTTTGTACGCCAGTCTTTTAAACATTGCACGATCTAAAGCATACTTTACCGTTTTTTTGCAGATGCTGTTCTGTGGTAAATCATTCACGCTAGCCGGCACGGAAACCAATACTCTGTACTTCTGGGGCGGGAAATCAAAGAAGAAATCAGAAAATGAAAGTGAGAAGACTGACTTCGAGTGCGAGAAGAAGGAAAAGAAAGGGCACAAGAGACAGCCAAGCGAGAGCTTGAGTGTAGAAAGCACCGACAGTGCCTTGATAAGGTAAATGAAAGTGTTCTTGGCTTTAGAGAATTTTGTAGGTGGACAACGAATGCCAAAGCTAGCCAGGCTGGCCATTAGAATTTTTTTTTGGAAATGTATCGTAAATCATTTAGTCTAGATCAAGAATTTTGTAGTATCTTTAATTTAGTTTGTTTAGCTTCCATACTTTTAGGCGGTTGAAGAACCCAGTCGTTGAACTCCTAGAGCCTCCGACGTTGTATAACGTCCTCATCCGGTAAGACGCGAAGGTCTAACCGTTTCCAGATGTTGAAGCAAAGGCAACACTTTCTCCTCAGTTATTTTAAGACCCTGAGTAAAGATGCGGCACCGGGAATCGAACCCGGGCCTCCCGCACAGCAGACTGGCGCCTTACCAACTAGGCTAACCAAGCGACCGTGTGATTCTATGTTCAATAAATAAGGTTAACAAAGGTCAGGGCCCGGTTGTACGAAGCCTGGATAAGCTATCCGCTGGATAAAAGCTAATATTCGTCACTAATAACTCGAAGATTGTTAGACTCTTTGCTGATTTCTCTATCTCTGGTTGTTAAGTGAGTAGAAGACTCTTAGAGTAAAGGTTTAAATGGTGTCAAATAGCTTTCATTATAGTCTTACTGTATAAAATAGAAAGCACTTATCCGGTGGATAGCTTATCCAGGCTTCATGCAACCGGTCCCTTATCTTTAAATTGTATTTAGTACTTATTTAGTTATGCGTTTTAAAGCACCGAGAAAGGAGACAGTTCTGGAGGGAGTCAAATGTCAGTTAACAAGAAGAGGCGGGACGCTGTGGCAGAACTGTCGACTGCCAAAGGGGAGAGGTCTCGCAAGGACGGTATGCAAGAAGGGTTGGCTATGCCCTCGTTGCAAAAGAAGCGAAAGGATGGAGTGATGGAGGTGACACAAACAGACTTGATGGATAGTTGCAGTGCAGGCATGTTTGAACAAGCAATGAATGGGTAAGTAAAGAAGGTAAAATTTAGACTGTGAGAATCCTGCAAATTTTGAGTTTGCAAAGAAAATCCCAGGCAAAAAAGGAAAAACTTAACAGTTAGAATCCTAGGAAATTCTTAGTTCGTAAGGAAAACCACAGACCAAGGAAGTTGTTGATTGTTTCCAATATCCTTGTAAATTTACGGAAAAAAACATTCAGTTTGATAACCATAAATTTGATACAACCCCAAATCTTTCAAAAACTAAATTGACTCAAGATTTTGTAATACGATTTAGCACGTAAAATCAATATGCTTATCAAGATTTGCTTGCAAGTTTGTTCAAGGGTTCTTGAGTTTCTTTTGAAAGATCGAGGAAAGCCAAGGGAAAGCCCTCGAGCTCCACAATTAGTAAAAACAGGGAACGCGTTAAAATATCGATGTTTCTATTAGCTGTTTGATTAAGGTACCCGATAGAAACTCTCAAACGGTCTTGATCGATGATTTACTCACAGAAGCTAAAAATTACCAAGCATCTCTTGGGTATATCTTCATTTCAAAAGTAGACATCTTTCCAAAATGGCTGGCAAACTTGGTTAAGACTGGGAATAATTGCACGTAAGTATGGTCACAGAGGCCTTATTAGTAAACGAAGTCTACATTACTGTGCTTCATCTTTTATGTCATTCTCTCACCTACATGCATGATAAGGAGTTTAAATTGGTGAGGCGAGTGACTTTGACATACAAGATTATGCAGGCTAGATTTTCTTTACAAATAAGGTCTCTACTTTGTTTTCAGTCCAAACCAGGTTTGACAACCATTTGTGAACAAGGTGCACAATCCATGATTTTGCAACCTTGCCAGTCCCTATTTGTTCCTTAAGTGGTTTTGTACTTGATGAAGATGAATTGATAGAAACTATACCCTCGAGGTGGTTAAAGGATTGTTTTCATAGAAACTTTCTAGTTAAGGCTTTTAGGTGATTTCCGAGGGGAAGAGTTTTGCAGTAAAGGAATGTACTTGTCTATTAAGAGTTTGTTTATGAATTATCTCGTGCAATGAAAGGCCCTCTATTATTTT
>JANVCF010184922.1:0-10489 GCA_025388745.1 Hydrozoanthus gracilis
GCTATTCCGTTCTTGTATCAATTAATTTATCTGTTTTTTTTTTTTTTTTTTTTTTATCAAAGCTTGTATTGTAATATCGAATGGTTTAATATTTTCGCCATTTCGTCTACATTTTCAAATATGCTTCTTTCCGAGAATTACAAATAATTTAATAGTCTTAATGATCACTTAAGGAAGCTTCACAATATTATTGATCTCTCTCTGTTAAGTTCAGTAAAACATTCACTGCAAGTAATTTAGTATAGTGTTTAACTACCTTGTTCACCGCCGAAGAATAAGATTGGAACTCTGTCAAACAATTGTGTGAATTTTGTGTGGATGTTAACGGAAAAGGCATAGGGTTTTATATTTGGGCGAGATTGTTTTCTTACACATATCTGTCTTCACGCTTGTTTTCATAAGAAAAAGACTGGCCAAAGTTTAAGAACAATCTTTAAAACCAAGGTGAGGCTTCGCCTATGGATAGCTAATTTTGTTTTTCAAAATTTACATTGAGTTTCGATCTTTACCGACTTTTACAGTACAGAAAGAACAATAAATTCCTCGCAGTTTATAATCACTGGAAATTGACTCAGCTAGTCCACGGTGAGTCCGCTGGTGTCAGAGCAGATCAAATTCATTTTCCAATACATGTATTGAAATTATTACACCTTCAGTAAAAATTGTCTTTCTTTATTTTAAAACACACATAGAAATAAGAACACTATAAGAACAATTTGATGCTCGAATCGCCATTGAATTAAGAGCCACAAGTCTCGTCAAAACTTACTGATTCTTATAAAAGAAAGCGTAAAGCTCTCACTGCTTTTTATGAAGAACGCGAATAAAAAACATTTACAAAATATCTGCGCTTTGTTATAACAACTGGTATAACTGCGAGTTAGCAATTTCCCCTTAAGCAAAAACTTTGCACTCGAGTATGTATAAATGGAAAAAAGGGTTGTCTTGCACCAACCGTGAAGAAATTTACAGAAAACGTTTCGTACGTAGCCATAGTTTTGGCAAAATTCCTGCGTATGTTTCTCAGGCTCTTCCGTAATTGGAAACTGGTGAATGGTAAAATGATTATTTCGAATTGCAAAGGTACAACAGAAAGCTTCATTTGTCAAGCTTAAAGGTTATGTTAATGATTTATAAATCATTTCAGTCCTGGCCAGTGTTTCGACAGTTAAAATCTTCCTACATATTTCAAATAAAATACACAACATTTGGTAAAAGAACTAAACAGGGCTTCATCAAACATGGTAAGCGTTTGAAGATGAAAAGAAGAATTCTCCTGAACTTTTTGATTTAAAAGTTTAGCTCTTTTAGGGAGAATTTAGTAACAAGTTTTAGTACTGAAAGGGATAACATCCAAAGGCACTGCTGCAAAAAATTCTATATTTTCGTCTCAAGAAAGCATCTCAAGAGATTTCCTTCAAATACAAAATATATTTGCGGACTTTTTATGAATTGTTTATGTATAGAAAATCCCGGCTTAAATTATTATATGCTCTTCCAATCACCAAGGTAACAGTGCCAATTAAGTTTTTCGTGACAAAATGCTATTTTCAATATTGTAAGACTGATGGCCTGAATAGACAATTTGGCGACACAAGCTATATTACTGCTCTTCTTTAAGATGTTATAGTTAAGGGATAAAATGCGCTACAATAACAGTAATAAATATTATAATACCAGAGGGTCTGAATCTTAATTAGGAATCTAGTGTATATGACATTTAAGTCTTTATCTTAAAAACAATTACCCTGTCACAAAACCAGTAGGAAATGGAGGGCCGAAGATGGCCTAGAGTAACCAAATTACAACCGCTTATCCTTTCAAAGACATACAAGCAAACTTAGACCAATAAGCTGAAATGTGTTTTCATAATTAAGCAACATGTCTTGGTGGAATTTTATTTATGCCACGGATTTGTTCCGTGTGTAGTTTAAACAGCTTATAAAAAATCATTTAAATTGGAGTTGAAATTAAAGTTGTGTTTTTCATCTTTCCAAAGAGTAAGAAATCCTTTTTCTTTCTAAACTAATTATAGCTTAAGTAGAAAGGAAATTAATGGCTTAGCTTTGCGCGCACCTGCTGCTACATGCGCAATCAAATATTAGCTTTCTAGAGATTGGACCACTATTTTTCAGTTCGAAATGTTTTATGGTGGAAGTTGAAAAGCAACACATATGAATATCATCTTCATGCATGAGCTCATATCTTATTCATGCAGGCATGGGTTCTTATAAAGCCCCGAGTGAGATGGTTTGGAGCGGTGTACATTTTGAGGTTTGTTTCGATTACGATTAAGGTTTTTTCAACTCAAGACGGTATTGCTTGTTAAATTCAAATAGGCACATTATAAGGTACGAGTTTCTCTAAACAAACTAGTTTTAAAAAAATTTCTGGTTATAAAACCAAAAAAATACAGAACAATGATTGTTTTGACTTTGTGAAGACTTAAATTGTAAAGAATATTTTGAAAGAACTAAACCAAAAGGCGGCATTTAAATTGAGAAAGTGCTAGTGAACAAAACCGATACCATGCTGTTATAATTCATATTGTTTTGTACTGCATATTGCCTGAAGCGAAAATGGTGCTGCGTTTTATCCTTTTTGGGTAGATTAATATAATCGTTTTAGCATTTTAATGTATTACACTTGATTAACTAAGAAGGCAGCAACTTTCTATTTGAAGACTTTAATTCTTTCTTGGTCCTAGGTGTTTGGAAAGTTATTATACAAGAAGATATTAAGAAGGCACAAAGCTTTGTTACGAATAAACAAGGTTGATTGAGTGCGGTTGTTTGACTGAGAAGCTCTACTTGGAACAAAACGCTACGATCCGAATAAATGAGCTATTCTTTTTATTCTGCTGTGTCTACGTCAAGTGAAGAACATGAATTATTCTCTGTGGGTTACAAGCATATTTTAGCCATTAGCTATCAGCTAATTACTAAACCAAGATATTCGTCAATATAAGCAAACATTGGCAACCTTAACTACTGTTAGAAAATCCATCTAAGATTCAAAGCCATCTTCCAACAGAGAAAAAAAAGCCCAAGTTTAGCACGCCCCATTACTTCAGTGCAAAATTTGGTTAGCTGGAACTTTGATAACAAGCTTGAGCTGGGAAGTTACTTGGCTGCTCTTTTGAGAAGAATGAGTCACTTCGATAACATCACTGATCAAATTGGTGAGGAAAATTGCAACGATGGTTTGGATGACTTCTCTCGTATAACCATAACCGTAGTGAACTGCATTTTGGCGCCGCTCAGCATAGTTGAGAACATCGTCATTCTACTTACCATATTTAAGACTGCGTCCCTGCAAAACAACTCCAGTCTGTTTATTTGTTCCTTAGCGGTAGCGGACCTGATTGTCGGATTGATCATGAACCCAGTCGTTGCTGTTAAAGCTTTCTCAAACATTACCTACAACATGCATCCTTTGGCAATTTTTACCGAGTGCTTGAGTCTTCAGTCCCTCCCGGCAACAACATTTAGTTTGTGTGCAGTTAGCATTGACAGATACATTGCCATAACGATGGTGTTTAAGTATGAAGAACTTGTGACAACCAAAAGGTGTGTACGAGCCATTCTCCTGTTTTGGCTTTCTACTTTGATTCTACCTGCTGCTAGGCTGGCAATTACTGACCCTAATGATCTTCCCCATTTATGGACTGCTGCTGTTATGTGCACTTTTGTGGTTCCAATGGCCATTATTTGCTATTGCTACTACCATATTTGGAAAGCAGCGAAAATGCAAGGACGGCGTTTGGCCGAAGCTCAAATTGCGGACAAAAAAAGGGCGGAAACAGCAGTCAAAAATGTGAAAGCAGCATGGACAATTGGTATAATAGTCGGTGTGTGCGCCTTGTTCTGGACTCCTAGTTTTGTAATGGGTATCGTGCAAAACATGATGACGGACGAGTGTAAGAAGAAGCAGATGAACGCTACA
Source organism: Hydrozoanthus gracilis (assembly GCA_025388745.1). Classification (NCBI taxonomy): domain Eukaryota; kingdom Metazoa; phylum Cnidaria; class Anthozoa; order Zoantharia; family Hydrozoanthidae; genus Hydrozoanthus; species Hydrozoanthus gracilis. The sequence continues at coordinate 3,946 of JANVCF010184922.1, forward strand.
TGGTTCTGGGGACAGACTGTCGCCTTTTCGGTATCGACCGTTGACCCAATAATATACACTTTTAGAAGTTCTGATTTTAAGAAAGCTTGCAAGAGGCTGTTTCGCTGTCATAAAAACGCTGTAAATGAGACGTCATTCGCGCGATCATCCTCAGAAGAGTGCAGCTGATGTACCCGGAAATATACTCTTATAAAATGAGACCCAATAAATACTAGTATAAAAACAAAAATGGCCTCCTATCTTGAATCTATACCTTCAAACATCATTAATCTCAGTGTTTCTGTATCGTCTGTTGATAATAGTATAATGGTAATATTAATGATAATAACATTGGTGATAACCGTAGTAGCGGCAATGATAACATGACAGTAGGGTGAAATTGGTATGGTTCAAGTAGTCGTTTGTTTTATATCAGCCTTAACGGTGAGTGTTCACGAAATTTAGTTATATTCCTGAAAAAAATGGAAGCTCCAGAGGTGACTTGCCAAGTATTAAGAATATCGTGCTCTTATTACACGAATGGCAATACCTTTCTGAAAAAACAAGGCACTCGTAAATAAATTCATCACTATATCGCGAGTGACGACCGATTTATGCCTTTTGAAATTCAAAGAGCAAATTTTGCGCACTCGTAGTAGATTATTTTGCGGTGGCTAAAAGTAAGTGTACTGGGTTTCGTTTCGGTGATTGTTAATAACTTTTGCGTATATTAATTCTGTCTTTGTAGCCCAGATAAGGCCACATTTCCTACAGCAGCTTTATGCAGATTAATCCTTTCAATCCGAGTCAGCTGTCAACACTCAAAATATAAAAAAGCATGTAAAGCATGACATTTAGTAGTCAGAAAATAAGAAATGGATTACGTAAAAATAGAAGAGCATCCAAGCAAAATTATAACTTCCAGATGTGTAAAAACGATGTCTAGATAATTTTTTAAAAACTCAGCTTGAGATTTAGAACTTGAAGGCCGTAGATAAAGAGCCGAGAGTTCATGTGTTTGAAAGCATTTTTTTCCAGAGATAAAGTCCATATATTTCATAGAGAATGATTTTCCCGTTTGAAATATGGGTTCTACTTTTGAGATTTCATGATGTTAAAAATAGTGTTTAACTGACTCACTGCGCTTGTTTTGTAATATTGTTTTACCACTTAAAACTACGGTCCGTTAGTTCACACTTTCATTGCAATATTGTTAAAACCATCCGCTGCAAAAAACAACACAAGGAGATTTGAATATTGAGGTGCAAACATTAACTAGCACTGGCAGGTGGCACATACTCAGTTTCCGAATAGCAGAGCGCGCGAACTAAGCCGAACAACTAATGTATTCCATTCAGCTAAGAATACAGAGAAGTTCTTTTTAACATAATTCTTTTTATAGGAATCACAACAATGACGTTACATATAACACCCACTGAGCTTTCAAATGATTAGTAGGTAATTAAAAAATTCACACTGAAACACAACTAGAAATTTTAATGTACATCACTGAAGTTTGTCTTTCAGATTGAAAAAAGACTCCAAGGCTGTGCAACATCTGAAAAAACTATGATTCAATTCTGAAAAACGTTCAAGTTTTACAATTGAGCGGATAGAATTTATTACGTTTCCTCTCAAATGAACAAGAAGGTATCAACCGAAAACAGCGCTTCTAGTTCCACATGCGAGGCTGCTAAAAACACTCGGAACTGAAGCGTCCGTCATCTTATTGAATACTTCCACAAGCTAAATGAATGTTACTAGCTATCGATTGACTGCTTGAATAGCTACCTGTAATGACGACAGCTTGCCTGTAGTGACAAGCGATATTTGTAAAAACTTGAATTGCTCGACATAAAGAACTAGAAAACGGTCAACTAGCTTTGTGGTAAAAAGTTTCATAAATGGTTGGGTTTATTACCTTTTTGTTTATCAAACTTGCTTTATCAAACCTCAATGGGGTTTGACGTAAATAGCGGTGGTTTAAATATTCTCTTGTATAAGCATTCAATTCATTCATTCGTCTTGAGTCAAGTTATCAAAATATTATGTATTCAAGCTGAGGCTAGTGGGCGAAAGACAAGGGAATACCTTATAGGAAATTAACAATGCACGTTGACAACGCGACGAGAATCAACGTTTCACCAGGGAAGTGCTCACCTCCCTGGTTTCAATTAATTAACGCGAATTTTACAAAAATTAGGTTTACATGCATTAAACTAACGTGGATTTTTACAATAAGCTTTATTTACTTCGACTTCTTCAAATTTGCCATTTACATCTCTGCACTTACCAATCTCAACATAGATACCATGGGAAAAAAGGAAGCGTTTACAGTTGTTAACTTTAAGGATTGCTCAAATGGATCTAGTGGGAAACTCTGCCTTGTACTCTGGATGCATCAGTGATCCCCTCGGGCTTTCCACCCGTTCAGAACAACTTTCTTTCCTTTTTCGCCTAGTAGTAATTCATAAGCGTTTGTTAGAACTTTAGCGTGGATTGGTTTTAGCGTCGGTAGTTTCAAGTCTACGGCGCTATGCGTCTATGGCAACATCTCTGTTTGGCTCCCTTTCCAACACTTTGGTGATTGTAGACGTGAAATAATTGCTGAATCCCCGTTTCTCTATTTTTTTACAGACGCGTTAGTTATAAAGTCCAGCGGCTGTAGTAGATGCGTTATATTTTTGGCACAGGTACAACCTTGGTGTTGAGCCCTGCCAATACGCGTACACATCCCATACCAGCAATTTGTCTTTGTTATGTATGGCTTTATCACGTTATTTACCAAGGTCAATGTTTCAGTTTCATTGCTCCATTGTTTTTCGTTAAAGCTCAAAGAAAACTACTCGGGGAATTCAACATGTGGAAGTGACCGGCTTGTTTTCCCAGTGTAGATGAGTTGAAAAGTAGTACGTGTCCGCTGAGTGTTTCTGTTAAAGTCACAGTAATTCCCAGTCTGTCGATAACACCCTTTTCTAGCTACGTGCTTTGAATTCTTTCCTGCCATTGTGACGTTATCTGTGGGAACAAACTTTGACGGCGTTTGGTCACCGTTTATCACAAATTGGTCTGGTATCTCATCTCAAACTATAGAAGACACTATATCGTGCAAACAATTTGATTAACTTCAATCCACACGGCTTTGGTGACTGCAGGCCTTGATGTTGTCACAATTCTTCTAGTCAAGCCCATCCGTCTGTAAAGAGATTAGTGATAGAAAAATCCAAATAGAGTCCAAAACGGCCAAGATCATTTTATATGAGTCCCATGAAAATACCAAAAATAACATGTTTGTTCATAGTTCCTCCTGCAGTCCTTATACTTGCGATGAACTTGCGGAGTTTTGTATCTAGCTCTTCAGGCAGAAGTAATGGCCTCCCTCGTCTTTCGGATATTCAAACACATCCACTTGTCTTTTTTAGTTAGGATCGATACTTTCCAAGCCAAGGGCGTATAGGGCTTTCCTTAAACCCGGGATAGTCTTGTTTAAAATGTCTTATGGTGCTTACTAAACCGTAAGTGTTGGCATATTTTGCAATCTTAAACTTTTCGCCTTCGCGGTACGTCGATCTTTCTTTTCCGTTTCAACTGGGCAGAGGACTCCAATCATTTGTCTATAAAGTTGTATTCTGCATCTAAAACTCCAGATTCTTTTTGGGAGGAAGGATGACAGCTTGAGGTTGCGAACTTCCTTCTCTCAAGAAGTACGATAATATAAACATGTTGATTTTAGATGTCAGTGGTGTTTTTTTGTCGTGCGAAGCAAAGTAGGACTCATTCATATTTGTAAGGCGAATCACCAGTCGGGTCCAAATCCACCAATCAAACTGTATCTTTTTACATTTAAGTGGGTTAGCCGTTTTCGAAGGAAGAATGTTTCCTCAGAAATACACTCGCCATAAATAAATGGCGCGTCGGTGACCAGCATTTTTGCATAGAAATCTCAGTATGGCGTACGAACCTTCTACCTTGAATTCGTGTATCATCGTTCAACCTGGAAACCTTTCATAAAGCAAAACATCACGTTTAAACAAGAAAAAAAATAATAAATACGACCGGTTTGCAGTTGCTGGCCAAGCAATTCTGCCAGGAACCTTATGTGCCACCACTGTTGGGCATATTCCTATAGAACTGAGCCGATACATTTGGTTTTCATTGCAGAGGGGAGCTATGGTGATGGGCGAGATGAAATCAGTAAAATACAAACTGTCTCCATTGGTTCAGGGCGGCTTAGAAATCCCAGTAGAAGTAACCGTGAATTGGGACGACGAACGATCATTGGAAATTTAAAAAAAAGAGAACGGAAGAAGTGAGCTACCCATGTAAAGAGACAGAGGAATATTAGGACCAGTCAAAAGACATTTTGAAGTTGATTTTGCCAAGCGAAGATATCTTGTCCGATAGCGACTCTGAGGAGCCTAAAGAGGAGTCGTGAGATTTTTATTTTTCTATAATGTAAAAAAGATGTTTTAAATTGACAATGTTATTAAAACAAGTGCATAAAATTTACATCAATATTTATCAAGATACATTTAATTAACGCGATTTGTCAATAATCGCGTTAATAAAGTGCATTGTTAATTTCCTATATTAAGGTATAAAAAACCCTGAATTTATGAAAAAGGCCTTTTCGCACATGCAACCCGCGCTGTACTCGTACCCAGACCCTACCGAGTGCCTCCGGACATACAGCCGAATGCAAACAAAGATTAGGTGTTGCCATCTCCCCTTAACTTCGGCAGCAAAACTATTGCGGAGTTCTTAAAAATATATTTCTTTTTTGATAAAATGCGGTTTTACATTTTTGGCAAAAACTTCCCATTAAGGGAGTAACTCTTACAGAAAATTTATTTTGATTTTGATTCACGCTCTCCAGAATGCGGTTTGACTTTCATGGTGAAAACTCGGGAATGATTTTTTGTAGAAAGCAATTACTCCTAGAAAAATGCATTTTTCTCCATCTGGATTTAAACTGTTTTAAACTTACATTGTTGCTCTATGCTACAACTTACAATTTGAAACGAAATCAGTTTTTTGATTCTCAAAAAAGAGCAATATGAAAATCAGTTGTTTGCCAATTTTGAGAAACTTACGACGAGAATATTCGCAAACATATGGATTAAAAAACTTAAACCTTTTTTTCCCTTGAAATGTATTCATTCTTTACATTGTTGCATCATATTGGATGGAATAAGGTGAGGCGCACACAGCCGTGTTAAACACCCAAAAAACTAAGCCAACGGAACATTTTCGTTTCATAATAGCTAATGCTAAAAAATATTTGTCAAAAATCAGGGAATACATTTCGCTTGTCGGCCGCAGTGGCCTAGCGGTTACCGTGTTGGGTTCGTAATCCTGAGGTCGCGATTACGAGCCCCGGTCAAACCTCTGTGTTGTGTCCTTGAACAGGAAACTTTACTCGACTTTATCCAGTCGACTCAGATGTATAAATGAGTACTATCCGGGGGGAGTCAAAGACTCTCGTCCGCTTGACACTACAGAAACCGGAGATCAGCGCCCATATGAGCCACTTAGGCTCGAGAAAGGATTTAGCTGTTAGCTCTTAAAAAGTGTATTGGGATGCTTGCCAGGAAATATCAATGGATACCAATAGCGTAAATGAGTCATAGTTTCGACCATAAAAAATACCTTTTAGCAGCAATAACGAAAATGAAAGAAGAAAAATGCAAAATAAAATAATAATGCTTGTTTTGCACCCGCCCAAAATACCGTTTTTCTAAAATAACCTTGATTTTTCTCTGAAACTCCTTAAACATACTAATTTGCTGATTCTAGCCCCCCAAAATACTACAGGTACCCCTATATTGCAAATAGTAATTGAGGGAGTATCTCATGTCAGTAAATTTTAATTAGATGTGGTAAAACTACGAGACAATATATATATTTTTGACGTTTAAGCGTTCAAACATATACACCGCAGGCACACTGTTATGGTGGTAGTCACCAGAATTAGAGTTTCTTTGGACCCTTAGAATCATGAGCCTTGTTAAGAGCTTCTTCACAGCGACTGCTCTTGACCCTAAGAAGAATCTACAAGACAAAAGACTTATTAAATATGTTAAGTTTCTAAAATGATTCCTAAGATAACATAAATCAAATCATCAAACATCAAAAGGTGTGATTAAAGATCTTCGTGCACCACAAGGCAGGCCATCTGTTCTGGTTTGGGTCAAAGTGGGAAGCAAACGGGCGGCAAGCCCGCGAGTACAGCGAGTCACGAGACATTATTGGACTCAGTAAGGCCTTTTATCAAGAAGCTGCATCTGGTAAACTTAACCCTATTCAAACTGGGGGAATGGGGGCTCTCAAACTTTGAAACTGTAACTTTTACACAATTTTGAAAAACGCCACAAAGTTTTTGAACTTTTCCTAAAGTTCATTTGGAAGTGCATTGGTAGTAATGACTTAGGGTCAAGTATTTGTAAGTTGCCATAGTCGGGGGGAGTGAGGAAGAGGAGTGGAGAGGAGGAGGAGGGGTGAGGGGGAGGAATCAGGGGGCGGAGTGAGGAGGAAGAGAAGGGGGTGGAGGAGGAGTGAGGAGGAG
>JANVCF010184944.1:10020-20936 GCA_025388745.1 Hydrozoanthus gracilis
ACTGCCCTTCTGCGAGGTTGTTCGGCGTGTTAGCACCACTAACTGCCCTTCTGTGAGGTTGTTTAGCGTGTTAGCGCGACTAACTGCCCTTCTGTGAGGTTGTTCGGCGTGTTAGCACCACTGTCCTTCTGTGAGGCTGTTTAGCATGTTAGCACCACTAACTGTCCTTCTGTGAGGCTGTTTAACGTGTTAGCGCCACTAACTGTCCTTCTGTGAGGTTGTTTAGCATGTTAGCACCACTAACTGTCCTTCTGTGAGGCTGTGTAGCATGTTAGCGCCACTAACTGTCCTTCTGTGAGGTTGTTTAGCATGTGAGTACACTAACTGCCCTTCTGTGAGGTTGTTTAGCATGTGAGTACACAACTGTCCTTCTGTGAGGTTGTTTAGCATGTGAGTACACTAATTGCCCTTCTGTGAGGTTGTTCGGCGTGTTAGCACCACTAACTGCCCTTCTGTGAGGTTGTTCGGCGTGTTAGCACCACTAACTGCCCACTTAGAACTGTGTGGCGTGTTAGCATCACTAACTGCCCTCAAAGTCGTGCTGGCATTTAAAACAACTCAGCCTTATGAACGTTCCAATGGCCTTATCGTAATGACGCCAAAAGTGCATCAAATTGTGGCTTGGTGGTGACAAGCTTTGTATGATCCCAGGAATTTTTCATTTATAACCTATTTTAATTTACTGTTCAGCAGTTCGTTACGTGTGTTCTACCTTGGTTTTTCACTGAAATGTTCGTTACGCTGTACATAGCAACTAAGTATCACCACCAAACCTCGTATTAGTGCAGGAAAATGCTATTGTGTCGTCATCATGCACACGGTCTATTGAAAGTGGTTAGCGTTTAACGCGTTCGTCTGAAATACCGCGGGACATTGTGCCACTCGTATTTCGCAAAACGAATCAAACCACAGACTTTTTTCCAAAGTGGCTGTCAAACATGATTGGGACTGGGAACAAGTGCATGTTTACAGGCGAGGTCACAAAGGTCTCATTTGTAAAAAAAAGTCCTCTCTGCACAATTCAAAATTTCAAATTCATTCACCTCATCAGCTTTAAAAGTTCTTTACCATCAAGTATCCGTCTGATAGCGGCAAGAGACTGACATAAAATAACAATCAGAGTAAGTACTGTAGACTTTGTTTATTTATTTGGCCTTTAAGAAAACACTTAGGTATGCACTCGTTCCCAGTCACAACCGGGTTTGACATATGTTTTTAAAAGAGGTCGACATGGAAAAGGAAAATGAATTATTCATTCATCAACAAAGAAAAAAATAGAGAAAATGTGATTTACGCGTACGTATCAATGCTTTCAGCTCTTCAACGTTTCGGTGGGATCAGTGTGAAGCACTGAATCGCGACCGCAATGCATGTATGTAAACGCAGCCACACCTAGAGAAGACACATTAATACACTTTCAATAATTTTATTATCTTGAAAATTCTAATTGTGCCTTATAAAGATAAGGAGTTGATTCTGGGCTAATTAAGGTACCCTGTTTGGGAAATACATCCTCTGTAAAACATTTCTTAAGTATTTAAGAACTGGTATACCTTTCTAGTAAGTGAGAGTAACACATAAAACATATTTTTCATGTAACCGTTGTGTGTCATGCAAAGCTTTTCTTACAAAGTACAATTAAAGGATTTTTTTTAAAGTTACCATTATGGTGAAAAACCTTTTTTTAAAAAATGCGTTAGATTTAAGTTTGCCATCACCGGTTTACGCTGACACTATAGCGTCTGATCAAAGATACTCTTTCTTTACATTTTATATAAGTTAAGGAATGATTTCTCTAAAAACGGAGAACGAAAATATACATCATCTTTGTACAATGTAAGCTATGTGCGGACTCACTAAACGAGCATTTCCAAAGAGCAGCCCCTAATTATAAGAGCAGAAGTTTACTAGTTCTAAAACTATACGAGCTGGTTGCACCTGCTACATTAGTGCTAACTGTTTGACACACAGTCGTGATTGTCTGTCGCAGAATCTGAAGCATCATTTGTATCAGCAAACAACGTGTCCTCTTCTTCCTTAACTCTTGAGTCGTCCAACGAATCATCCGGTTGCCTTGTCACGTTATCGTTTTTGTCCGCTTTTCGATCCTCGTTATTTCTCATTCTTGCTTCTTTGGATTCTTCCGGCGGTACAGTTAAAAACTGCCCTTCACTTTGACTTGCATTATTTCTCTTGGAATCCTCGACTAACTCAGCTAATGGCTTATCGTTTGTGCAAGGGCGATTTTCGCATGGGGGAGGATCCTCGATTGCAGCTGAATCGCTCAGCGAATCAACATTTTGCTGAGTTTCTTCACAGCTTTTAACTCTTTTGCAGGATTGATTTAGCGGTTCAGTTGATAAAGAAACCACTGATTTACTGTCACTATATATACACGATTCTTGGAGTGTATTTGTTGTTTTCTGTTTCTGTTCCATTTCCTGTGAATGAGACTGTTTTTCATTTAAAGCTGAATCTGCGTTGGGTCTGTCTGTTTTGTCCTCTGTATCATCAAGTGCAGCTTCATGCAACAACAAGACGTCAGCTTGGTTCTGTAATGAACGTGATTCTTCCCGCTGGCTTGAGGAAAGCGTTTCAAAGTCCTTTCTCGTCTGTTGAAGACTTGAAGTCTAAAACAGAAGTTACATAGTGCATTAGTTATAGAATCCTCCCTTTCAGTCAGTTCGTCAATGTATTTGTGAGTCACATCATTGTAAGCTTAAATAAATCTGAACTTAAGCACATCTCTCGAAGAAGCTCGCTGCTAATACTTTTTTTTTCTATTTACGGTTTCAGTTCTTACTTTTAATAGCTCTGTCTTTTTGAAAAAAAACATACGAATATTGTTTTTTGTTTACTGACGCGATGCTGAAAATATAGATCTTATTCATGAATGGCGTGAAATTCAATATTCTTTTTTCTCCATTTGAAATTTAACATACTAGCCTCATTCTTGAGTGAGCTTTCAAAAGAAAATGTTATCCAAAGCAAAGTTAGTAAGTTTAATAGGACTAGCTTAATATTCACAAAAGAACATTAACATTGCCGCCATTTATGAATAAGGTCAAAGCAACAACTAAAGTTGTTACAAGTATTCCGTTAAAGAGTGTTAAACTATATTTTACTTCCAAGAAAACCCACATCTTTATTACAAAATAAAGTTCCTACCTCTCTGTGCTCGCTTTTGGTTTGCTGCAGTGTTAACCTTTTGATCAAAGTCCGCAAATCGTCTTGCTCTCTTATAAATCTTTCTTCCATAACTTCCTTTTCTTTATCAAGGTCCTCGAGCAGACTTATGTTGGCATGTCGAGCTTTTCCTCTCATTTGAGAAATATTTGTTTGTAAGTTTTCCATCTGACATTGAAGCTCGTAAGCCCTACAATCGTACTTTCTCTTTTCCCTTTCAAGTTCCAGACGATATTCAGTTTCCAACCTAAGTGCTACTTCCGAGTCATGAATTGCAAGTTTTCTCGGAGCAATCACCTGTGAATTCAAATGGGTCGTGTTGTTAACCAACTGTACACGAAGCTCATCGACATGTCCTTGCAAACGGAGAATGTCTTTTCTAAGAACATAGAAGTTGTTTTCAATGTTATCTTTTTCGAGTTCAAAGCTTATTTTGAAATTGTTTTCCTTGGAGATAGCATTGTTAGATTTCATTTGTCTGTTGGATAGAATTTCGAATTTCATTTCATCGATAACTTTTTGCATTTCGTACTTTTCTGCGTTAAACTTTGTTTCCATTTTAACAAGCTCAAGCTCTACAACTCGCAATTCACATTTTGTTTTGTGGACTTCCTCTTCGCACTTCTCCCTTTCTTTCCTGAGGATCTCTGCAGCTTCTTCCTGGACCTTTCTTTCGTTTTCGTTTTTAATCTTCTCCCAGTTCTCTCTTAGCTCTTTAATTTCCTTTTCGTGCTCTTCCTCAAGCTGTGAAACGTCACATTTATGGGTTTTCTTTAACTCTCGCTTTTCTTGTCGTAACTTTTCTACATCTGTTGTTAAATCCTCTATTGTTCTTTCCATTATTTTACATTGCGCCGTTGTTTGAACTTCCCTTTTTTTTTGTTCCTCGCAAGCCTTATTTTTCAAGCTAAGAACAGCGTTGTTGTATTTATTTCTTTCCTCTTCGATTTTCTTGTGTAACTGCTGGACAGTATGCTCGTATTCTTGTTTCGTTCTCGCCGTGGAATTACTGTTAGAATTATGCTCAGTGTTTTGCTTAATGATTGTCAAAACTTTTCTCAGAAATTCGTTATCGATTTTTTCTTGTAGCACTTCTCTACTCTTGTAAATTTGTTCTTGTAGGTTTTTTCGCTCTATTTCTGTTCGAAGCATTACTTCTTGAACAGACCTTTCATAGAGTTTCTTGGTCTCATTTAGCTGGTTTTGCAAGTGATCATCTGCAGCCTCCTTTATAGTTTTCTTTTCTTTCTCAAACGAATCTAAAAGACATTTTTGTTCTTCATCCTTCTTTTCCTCCAAGACCTTAATAGCAACTTCAAGATGATTGTTTTGTTCTTCAAGATGCCTTATTCTTTCTTGTTTCTCTGAAATCAAGAGTTCGTGACGTCTTCTTTCGTTGTGCAACTGGTCTTGATATTCACTTTGTATTTGCTTCCGCTCTTTTACCAGGGCTTCAAGAAAACGGCCGAGTTCATTTCCGTTCGGCGTTTCCTGTTGTGCGAACACATTTTTGGATGTTTGGGAAGAGCTAGTTTCTTCTCGGTAAGCCTGTAATCTGTTACTATTTGCTGCAGCAAGGGAATCAACATCTACTTTGCTGAAATGTTTCTCATCATTTCTTGCTTGCTGTTCCACGTTCTCAAGAGCACTATATGTTAGACTGTTGATTTTTTCCTGCAATAGCGCCTTCTCTTTCTCACTGCACTCTAGCTCCTTTTCGTATTTACTAACTGTGTTTCTTAGCATTTGTTCCCAGTCTTCTGCAACTCTTTTTAGACTATTGGCATTATTTGTAATTTCTTCTTCAGTCATTTTTAACTTTTCCTTTTCTCTTTCCAATTCACGTTCATACTCTGCTTCCAGTCTTTTTCTGAGTTCCAATGTTGACATTTCAAGCTCGTTCTTCTCACATTTTAGTTTTTGTACTTCCGCTTGCAAATCACTCACTTGTCGTTCAAGTTCGTGGCTGTGTATAAGATTATGGTTAAGATTATCATGCACATCATCAGTAATACCCAACTTTCCTTTTTCTAACTTGCGTTGATACTTGTCTCCAAGTTGTTCTTTTAATTCACTCACTGTTTTTTCAAGTTTATTGTTTTCAAACTCTAGCTTCTGAATTGTCTCTTGCAAACTTTTTACCACGCTCTCGAGCTCATTGCTGTATTTTAAATGATGCCCAGGAATATTTTTTTCATCTACGGTCATTCTTAGCTTCTGTACTTCCTTAACTAACTTGCTTTGATAGTCAATCTCAAGTTGTTCTTTTGATTTGGCCATTTCTCTTTCAAGTTCATTCCTCTCGCTCTTCAAATGCCAGATCTCCCCTTGCAAACTTTGTATTTCACTCTCAAGCTCTTTACTTTCTGCCAAACGAGGCCCAAGTAAATCTTTTTCATCTCCACTTACTCTTAACTTTTGTATTTCTTGATCTAGCTTGCTTTGGTAGTCAATCTCAAGTTGTTCTTTTGATTTGGCCATTTCTCTTTCAAACTCATTTCTCTCCCTCTTCAAATGCCGAATCTCCTCTTGCAATTTTTGTATTTCATTCTCAAGCTCTTTACTTTCTGCCAAACGATGCCCAAGTAAATCTTTTTCATCTCCACTTACTCTTAACTTTTGTATTTCTTGATCTAGCTTGCTTTGGTAGTCAATCTCAAGTTGTTCTTTTGATTTGGCCATTTCTCTTTCAAATTCATCTCTCTCCCTCTTCAAATGCCGAATCTCCTCTTGCAACTTTTGTATTTCACTCTCAAGCTCATTACTGTCTGCCAAACGATGCCCAAGTTTATCTTTTTCATCTCCAATTACTTTTAACTTTTGTATTTCTTGATCTAGCTTGCGCTGATAGTCGATTTCAAGTTGTTCTTTTGATTTTGCCATTTCCATTTCAAGTTCATTCTTTTCTGACTTCATTTGTTGAATCTCCTCTTGTAAACTATCTATTTTTTGTTCGAAGTTGTTGCTGTGTGTCAAGTCTAGCTCAGGTATATCTTTATCCTTTTCAGTCAATCTTAATTTTTCTTTTGCTTCATCTAACTCACGTTGTTGCTCCGTTTCCGCAGATTGTTCTCTTGACTTGGCCCTTTCAAGTTCATTTCTTTCCCGCATCAAACGCTGAATCTCTTCTTGCAAACTTTTTATCTCATCTTTGAAGTCATTGCTGTGTGTCAAATGTTGCCCAAGTGTATCTCCACTGGCTTTAAACTTTTCAATTTCTTTATCTAACTTGCATCTATACTCTGTCTCAAGTTTTTCTTTTAACTTTGCCGTTGCTGTTTCAAATTCATTTTTTTCCAACCTCAGTTGTTGAATCTCCTCATGCAAGCTGTTTGTTTTTTGCTCGAGATTATTGCTGTATGTTAATTCTTGGTCAGATATATCATTAATATCACTTTCAGTCATTCTTAATTCTTTTCTTTCTATATCTAGTTTTTGTTGATTACCGTTTTCAAGTTGGTCTTTTAATTTCGCCATATTTATTTCAAGTTTGTCCTTTTCCAACTTCATTTGTCGAATCTCCTCTTGCAGGCTATCAATTTTTTGTTTGAGATCTTTCTCATGTGATAACTCTTGCTTAGTTACACCATTATCATCTTCAGCCATTTCAAGCTTTTTAGTCTCTTTATCTAGCTCTCGTTGGTGCTCGGCTTCAGGATTTGTTTTCAATTCAACCAGTTCCCTTTCAAGTTCATTCTTCTCTAGCTTTAAATGCTGAACCTCCTCTTGCAAACTTTTTATCTTTCGCATGAGGTCATTGCAGTCATCATTATTGTCTTCAATCACTCTCAATTTTTCTATTTCTTTATCTAACTTGCTCTGATACTCATTTTCAAGTTGTTCTTTTGATTTGACCATTGCTTTTTCGAGTTCATTTTTCTCTGTTCCAAGTTGTCGAACCTTCTCTTGTAAATCATTTATCGTTCGCTCAAGGTCCCTGCTGTGTGCATCAAGCTTTTTATCACCAACTTCAACTCTAGTCACAGCTTTTTTCTCTCCGTTCTCCTCGTTTGTTGAAGTTGTGTTTTCTGAAGCTTTATCTTCATTTTGCTTCAACATTTCATAGTTTACTTTAGCAGCGTCAGGAATTTGCTCTACGTCACACTTGCTTTCTACTTCAACGTTTTGTTCAGATGTTCTTTGAGGGTCTTGGTAGCTATGTTCAGCTCTTTGCCTTTGTGCCAGTTCATTTTCAAGCGAAGCAATTTTTTCTTCTAATACTTCGTTTTTCTTTGTAAGTGCATCAACCTGTGCAACCATAGCGGAGTTTCCACTCTCCTGTGAAGGAGTTTCGTCTTGGGGATTGTTGTTTGCATCTTTTGGATTGGTGGAGGCAGTTAAATTGAAGGTTGGACTCTTTCTTAAGCTATCCTGACTTGGCCTATCTGACTCATGATCAGGAGAATTCTTGGAATTTGCTTCACATTGGTCCGCAGAATCTTTGTTGCTGGCAATCTCTGACAAATGGACATTGAGAAGATGCTGATCTTTTGGACTAACAAGTCTTTCTATTAACAACTGTATTTCATCATGATGTGTATCGATTAGTTTCATTCTCTCCTCGTCAAAGTGCTCCCTTGCATGTTTTTGTTCTTCTGTATGCTTTTTGTTTTCATTAGATAATTCGTCCTTCAGTTGCATCATACTTTGTAAAAGATTTTGAATTTGAGTTCCAAGTTCTTTTTTTTCATCATTTTCTTTCTCTAGTTTTTCTTGTAACTTTGCTACATCTTCTGCATATCTTTCATTCTTACGCTTCTCTTGTAATTCATGCTCTTCAATTTTGTTTTTTGCTTTCTTGAGTTCATTCTTATGTTCTTCAAAGGAACGCCGAAGATTTTCTAGTTCTTTCTGAGCTTTTGTCTTCTCAACACGTTCGTTTTCAATATCGTTTTCTGACACTTCTAATCGTTCTTGAAATGTTCTCTTTAAATCAAAGATCTGAATTTCATACTCATCAAGTAATTGTGACTTATCGTTGTCTCGCTCTTCCGTTTTCTTAAGAGTTTTTTTAAGTCCCCTTATTTTATCTTCTAAGTCCATTGCTGCTTCCTCTAACTCTCTTACTTTTTCTTCGTATTGTCTGTTCTTTTCTCGAAGATGGTTTTCGACATTTAGTTTTTCTTGTACAAGTTGATTGAAGTCGTCTTTAGAAACAGATTTTTCTATTGAACTCAGCATCTCTTCCACTACTGGGTCTTTTTCTTCGAGTTTTTCGGATGGATTTATCTGCAAATGATCGAGAATTTCATCAAGCTTTTTGTTTTCTATTGCCAAAAGAGCAATGTCATCCGGAAAACCATTTACTGGAACACTTGTTGAAATTCGACGCAAAGGTGGCGTTTTTCGCTCTTGCACGACTTGAACCTTAGATGGTTCTGGGTGGGATGTTAAACTTTGATTCCCTTGTTTAATATTTTCCTCAGTTTTGGCTCTATCTTGTGTTGCAGTTCGCTCAGTTTCATCCGCATGTTGCTTTGCAATCTGGTTCTTCTTTGCTAGGCCTTCATTCTCCACTGCTAACTTTTTCATCTGTTTCTCTAACTCTTCTTTCTCATGAAAAATTCTGTGATATTTTAGCTCGAAGAATTCTTTCTCAGCCAATAATTTGTATGTTTCTCTTTGCTCGTTTGTTATTCTTTTAACATTTGTGTCCAAGTCGTCTGAAACATCACTAGCGGAATCTGAAAAGTCAAAATGCTTGTCCAGTTTTGTTTGTGGTAGTTTTGAATCTTCTTCTGTCGTCGACTCGGAAGAGGAGACCTCTTCGTGTAAAACATCTTGCAAGTTTTCCAATGGCACATAACGTCCTTTCCAAAATATTTTTCCCCTTGTGTCAATTTCATTTGTTGGGCTTGTTTCTTCAGGAGAGGTTTTTGACTTTGCTGGTGCTGCAACATTTTGATCTTTTTCATTGAATTTATCTGCTTTATTTCTATCGGGAGAACTAATGTTCTCACTTTTTGGCGTAGGTGTATCGTGTTCTTTCGTCGTTAAATTTTGTTCATTTTCCATCTTTTGCTGCACGCTTTTAAAGTCATTTTCTTGTTCGTCAAACATCTCTTTGCTTTGTGCCACATCTTTGTCTTGCTGTTCTATTGGACTTTTTTCCTTTTGCTGCTTTTCTGTTTCAATTCCTTGCGTTTTTAGTTCTGATAGGTTTCTCTTTTGGTTTTCTTCCTGTGAATGGTCTTCAGAATCCTCCTCTGGTGGCTTTTGTGTTTCATCATTTTGTTGCAATGGCAGTGGGGGATGTTTTAGTGAGGGCAAGGAATCGTTGCATAGATTTTCTGTTAAGGTTTTTTCTCGTGGTTGTTGCTCCAGATGATCACTTACTTCTTTGTTAGCTACCTCATCATTTTGTTCTTGTTGTTCAGTTTTAACATTGTCGTGTTCATCTTCAACGTTCATTGGTCTTACGTCACCAGGGTTATTGCTCAAAATGTCGGTGTTTGTTTTCTCAGGAGAATTGTCCAAAGACTTTTCATCCTCCATTAATCCTGATGGTTTTTCAGTTATACCATGCCTTATTGAAGAATATTAAATGTGTCTTGTCGAAAAATTTACTTGTTTTGTCACATTGCCAGCTGAAACACAGAAGTATAAGTTTTAGTCGGAAAGCTATTTTTCTTTGATTAAAAATGATTTTTGTGGATACCTTTCAAGACTGCTTCATTTGCCTTGACCTATTTGGCTATAAAGCTCACTTTTAAACTTCTAAGTTCTTAAACCTTTGTAAGAAACAGAGCTTGCGCTAATGACTAATCACTTCATCACAAGACCTTTTGATATCGTTAAGTTGGAATTGGCATCTTAGTTTGTTTTTCTTGCCTAATGCTGGAAATGTAAGAATAGTACAACTGCTACTTTGATCAGTTTTCTGTCTTTGAATTTTAATGTATGCAGGTAGAATTAATTAAATACGTTAATTCGGGCATATAGTGTTTACAGTGTTTTTGCAGCTAGCATTTTCTGCAGATGGCCGTCTGGTGACAGCCGAATATATTTTATTTACAAAAATGGAATGGCTTGTCGTACTGATTTTAGGTAAAATAAGCAAACTATGATTTCGCAAAAAAATACTGGCAGACGTTTTAGTTCTAAAATGCAAGCCATCATAAATTTTTTCTTCATTTTTTTTTCAAAATTAAAGTCATTTGAATTTGAAAAGCGCGAAGCTTGGCGAAACTATAGAGGAACTTATAATGTTAAAAAAACCCTTGAAAATTGTAAAGATCTATCCATTCGTGAATGGTGTATAGGGGATATTAACGGGTGTTGGTCATTTCTCATTGTGAATCGCAGATTGCATAAAATGATTATTTTAGTAACAGTTATTATGAGAGAAGGCTTGTTGTAAGATAAAATTAGAAGGACGCGAGACTTTCACCGCTACAGAATCTTTTAGAAAGTTAAAAGTAATAGTTTTTCAAAAGTAGCTTCAGGCAACAAGTTTAGCATTGGTGGCTAACCAACTTCGAAATTTTGTTTTTTCTATTTTATTTGAACATACTTAATGAAAGTTTGACTGCGTTCGATGGCATGCCAACTTTAAATGTGTCACCAGTTAATAAATGTATTAATTCATATCATTTTATTAGATTTTGAAAAAATAAGAATAACTTTGCATAACGAAATCCTATAAAGAGAATGTATGGAAATGGGCAAAAATTTTGTTTTTTCTGAAGCATGATTGAAAAAAAATTACCAGAGAAATCATTCTAACACTC
>JANVCF010184945.1:0-10488 GCA_025388745.1 Hydrozoanthus gracilis
AGTCATTTTATTTCATTTAGGGTTGAAAAGTTATTTCATTTAGGGTGAGTCATTTATTTCATTTAGCGTTGATATTTATTTCATTTAGGGTTGGTATTTCATTTAGCGTTGATTTTTACTTCATTTAGGGTTAGTATTTCAGTAAGCGTTGTTATTACATTTAGCGGTGATACAATTGTCCTTGATTCATTAGTACCGACAACACAAATTTTAAATTTCCCTTACAGTTTTTTCTGTCCTTGAAGTTGTTTTGACTTAAGCACAATCATGTTCCATGTGGCACAAGAAGGTCTACAGAGAAGTTTCGTTAGAAGCAAAGGCTCGTTTGAAACATAAACTCGAAAAGCCGGATGAAGATCTGACCTTTTAAATTTTAACAAAATCTTGCTTAGCCCTCTAATATTGGATATTAATTAAACTGTTGATAAACTCAGTTCAGAAGAAACAATGTTTTTCACCTTATAGCAGCTTCTACATGTACGTAAATACGAAACAACTCATTTCTACCCTCTGTTTGTTGTCACTCAAGAATATACTTTTTCCCAACATAGCAGGCGGCGCCAATCCAAAACAAATAAGCATAATGTTCTGCTGACAAATAGGTTGAGCAGCTAATGAATGCAAACTTGCGTTCATTTAAAAAAAACTTTTCACAAATGATACTTGTTTTAGAAAGTGCAGGATCGAAGGTTCGAAGTAAAGAAAACATACAGACCTTGTTCGTTTACAAAAAAATATGCAAATGTATTTGCCAAAACGCAGGTGTATTCGACAAAACATGTTCGGGGTAAACGGGAGCGTTAGGGGGTAAATGCAGGTCTGCTTTCGCTGCCATACATATACAGGGAATGAGTTTTTTGGAAAACTCGCAGGGCGTTTTTACAAGTGTTCTCATGGACAGTCACATTCGTGCTTTGATAGAGAGTGTGCGCAAAATTCAGCCAAGCACATGAACAGGATTTTCGAGATGCTTCTGCAGCAATTTCCTCAACATAGTGATCACGTCAGCGGGAGAAGGGTCTCGGACACTGGGGTTGGTTCTAGATTTGCATCTGGGAGGGCTTTCCTGAATTCCTTGATCAGAAAAAGAGAAATTAAGACTACTAGCCTGCTTGTAGGCAGTCTTCTTTTAACGCGGGAAAACTCACAGGAGACTGTGTTGCCGCGCGCTATCTTGGATTTCGTGGTTGAGCGCCATTCGCGGCAACACGTCGCCCAGATAAATTTTCACGCTAAAAAGAAACACTCAACCATCAGGCAACTGAACTCTCTACATAAAGCGTACAAGGGTTTATTTGCAGTTGATGACCAGGCTTGAGCGCGGTTTTCCGTATGTTTATCAAACGAACGGGGGCTGATTAGGGATAGAATCTTAACTTAATCTTAAAAACAGCGCCTCATATGGCTCAATTAAGCTGGGCAAAATGCCCTGTCGTGGAATAGTGTCAAGACATTTAATTTGGCACAACACGTAACGCAAAGAGTAGCAGCAACAGCTAGCTTTTGAATGGACTTTTTTTGCTTTGTTTAACGTTGAGAAAATTATTATTTGGTAAAAATTTGAAACAGATATTATTTTATAAAAAAAGCGAAGCTTGAAGTGGTTTTATATTTTTCTATCTTGTTATTATTTAGCCAAACTTTTAGTGTGTGGTTCAGAGCATCTGTCTTAGCTCTATTCCCGAGATAAACCTTATCATGCAATTATAATTGATGTATAAATCAAAGATGACTCGACTACTTGATGCCGACTTTTCTTCAGTAGTTTCTAAACCCACTAGGGGGTTGCAATTTTAGATTTAATCCTTACGGATTAGCAATCATTTTACGCCAAACCAGAATTTCTAGCTCCTATCGGCGCTTCAGATCATAAAGTAGTTAAGTGGTTCCCTACTAAGAATAATAGTAATAATAGTATTACGCGCCCAAGTTTTTCTAAACGCCGGATGCGCCGCTTTCCCAGGTCTGGCTGTGACGCGTTTGGTCGTTAGCTTGTTTCACATGATTGGACTATGGCCCAACCCGTTTGTTCCACAGATCACTTAGCGTCCTCTTTCACCTCAAAGATCTCTCAAGGTATTGACACATTCTTCCCGTTAAGAGCTGTCAAATTACATCCAACTGACAAGCCTTGGATGTCGTTATCTCTTAAGTCCTTAAATGTGAAACGTCAGCAGGCCTTCCACAGCGGCAACAAGCACCTATGGCGTTACTACCGGAATAAGGTTAAAACGGAAATTGAAACAAGGAAACAGAAGTTCTATTCAGAAAAAGTCCAGCACCTAAAAAAGACTGACGCAAGATCCTGGTGGAATTTTGTCAACAAAGAGTCTGGCAGATCAACCAACACCATACCCATCCACATTAACAAATGCTGAACTTGTTGAAGCCCTAAACAACTACTTCATTTCAGCAAACGCTGATATCCCTGCTCCTGCATCCAATCTACCGGCATTTCTACCAGCAGGTGAGCAAGTGCCCTTGATACATACCCACCAAGTATGCCAAAAACTACTCGACCTCAATCCATTTAAGACTATGGGACCTGACAACATCCCATCCCGTGTACTTAAAGAATTTGCCTACGAGCTAGTTGATCCTGTCACGCAAATTTTCAATCACTCTCTGTCCTCCGGACGCGTCCCTTCTGTATAGAAAGAAGCAAATATTTATCCCATTCCTAAGGAACCACTGCCGACTCAAGAAAGTGATCTCCGTCCTATCTCACTGACTCCTTGCCTCGCTAAAGTCTTTGAGGAGTTTGTTGCTGAAGGGTTTCTACAAGATATCAATAAAAAGATCGATCCGAATCAATTTGGTTGTGTAAAGGGTATATCAACAAACCATTGTCTCTTGTCAATGTTTTACCAATGGCTATGGAAACTAGACACTCCTGGCCACCACCTGCCCATCTGTTTCCTAATCTTTAGTAAGGCTTTTGATCGCATCAACCTTAACACTTTACTTATGAAGCTGATTGATTTGGGCGTCCGTCGGTCTATCCTCCCTTGGACCTCTAGCTTCTTGTATGACTATAAATAACGAGTAAAACTGGGCAAATCCATCTCTGAGTGGGCCAATGTCAATGCTGGTGTTCCTCAAGGCACAAAGCTAGGACCAGTACTCTTCCTAGTTATGGTAAATGATCTCATCCCCCCAATGTGCAACCACTGGAAGTATGTGGACGATGTCACCATCTCTGAGTCCATTTCAAGAAACAAAGAGTCGGCAATACAGTCAGACCTAAACTACATCGCCCATTGGGCCAAAGCCAACTACATGAGATGCAAGGAACGTAGAGTATGCTACTTCCGAGAACAACCTATTTTAGACCCGCTAACCATTTACGGCACCCCCTAGAGGTTGTAAATCATCATAAGATTCTGGGGATCAACATTAATAACAAGTTGAAAAGGTCAGACCATGTGAATGAAATTATAAAAAAGGCAGCGAAGAGGCTCTACATACTGCGTGTCCTGCGGCAGACTGGCCTATCTTCAAATGAGCTGCTGTCGGTTCATGTTGCGCATATTCGTTCAATCCTGGAGTATTGCTGCTGCGTCTGGCATACTAGTCTTCCTAACTATCTGAGCGAAAGAATTCAACGAATACAAAAGAGAGCACTGAGAAAGATCTACTCTCACCTAAGCTATAAAGAAGCTCTAGCAAAATCAAATTGTCCCCGTCTTGACAGCAACCGTCGACAGCAATGTGAAAAAGCCTTCAAAAAAATGCAAAACGGGAACAGTAACCTTACTGCGCTCATCCCCCAGACCAGAGCTAAGGTGATTAACCGGCATCTGCGCAATAATAATGATCTTTCTGTTTTTAAATGTAACACGGATCGTTTCAAAAAAAGCTTTTTCCCAGCCATTACAAATTTTATAAATAAGTCTTAAAATAATTACTTTTATCATTTTAGATTTTTAACAAGAATGAAGAATGTGTATTTTTGACATGTAAGATATAAAGTATTTCACTATTTGTGCAATTTTATATTCTCAATAAACCATTGTTATCATTATTATTATTATTGTTATTATCTGCCTCCAAGACACCGTTCGCCCTTTTCACAAATTACACTATTGTTGTTTAATTTTCTTTTTCTTTTCTTCCCTTTAAATGATAGTTTTGTTGAAGCTAAACTGTCCTGCATTAGTTGTATTTATTTCTTACAAAGAGTTAAATTCAGTATGATTGTATTTTTGATTTTCTGCACACTGACTAAAACAGAGTATCTATAGAAGATAAAAAGGAAAAAAATCCTTACTCTTGTTCATTCTTTTGCAGGTTTTAAGATGTTTTTTGCTTTCATGTTGCTGTTCGAAGTTTCCGTTTCGGAGGGGTATGATTGTCGTGGTCCTGTTCCTAACAGCATAACAATAGTTGATTGTAGTTGGCGGAGCTTAAAGTCTATTCCACGTCTTCATCCTGGAGTGGTTAAAGTGTAAGTAAAGCTTTTAGATTTGAACAGAAGAAATAATGTAATCATTTTAATTCCTACACTAAAACAGATATTAATATATTTATAAAAACATTATAGTACATCAGCGTTAAATATCAAAGCATGATACAGCGGTACATTTTAAAAAATAAATTTGTTTTAAAAACTCCCTTTTTTCGGTGTCCAAGTTATTCCATTTAATAATGGCTTCGGATTTTGTTCATTGACTGGCCCAGTTACGTTTAACCTAAAGTAGCCTTAGTGTGTCTTTATTCCAGGTGTTATAACTATGAGTATCAATACGTCTAACAATATCTAAAGAGTGACCTTTGATGCCGTTAACGCAAATGTTATGTATAAATGCAGTAAGTTCTGCGTTGTCTTAAGTTGAGCGTCTCTAGAGCTGGTAGTGCGTCATTTGCAGAGGAGTGCAAATGTCCATCTAATATTATTTCGCAGCCTCGTTTTGGAGTAGTTGTAGTTCATCAATAAAGATCTGCTTGAATTCCAATTGCTTGAAACCTATCTAGTATTACTTCCCTATCCCTTGTATAACATAGCTTAGAACCAGCGCGGAGTGAATGCCCCCGACTTTTACTGTACAGTATATTTTGGAACAAATGTTCACGAGATAAAAAAAATCCTTGCTAAAAGTGCCCACCTAGAAAGCACCGCGCACTGGCTAGTGCGACTATCTGTCTTGGAAATTAGACGAACGCTACCCTTATCTACTTGATCTGTTATCGCTGAAAATTATACTGATTGAACAATAACACTCAGAAGGAGTAATATCGCACCATCTGAGATGATTAATGTCATAAAAGCGAAGAAAACCAACTGGAATACCAAAAGACAAAATAAAGGGTAACATCGCGAATAATTATCTGTAGTGTCCGCGTTCTTATGAACGAGCTTGGAAGTATCATTGGGCAAAACAGGTTGCCTATGTAGTGATTTGAGTACGGTTGCGGGGCTTTTTGGATGGAATGTACTGGTAAACCTGAGAGCCTGGGAAAAACAATATCAAAATCGGATAAATATTATCTGTTGGCTCAACAGCGACATCTTATCTTTTCGCTCAACGTCGATTAATCTTGTTTTGCTCAACGGCAGTAACGAAATAACTGAAAAACTAAACAGCGTGATGTTTTAAACGTTACTTACCATTGCCTTAAAACCTTTAAAAGGAATGATTGTTTAGTGAGACGTAGGATAGGTACAGGTGTGATGACTATAAGGCAGTCAACGTCGTCTAAATGTGTAACCAGTACGGTGAGCGAAAACAACTGGATCCAAAAATTGTAGGGGAGTTTAGATGCAAAAAATAAAAAATTCCTGCGAGATTACGGACTACAGAAGATCTAAGCATACCAAAAGTATAAAGAAATGGCCAAAAAACTTTGGAAAACCTCTATGGGATAATCGGAACTCTTAGAATTTCGCAGAATCTGCGTCTAAATTTCTGTACTCGCTTATACTTCATTATGCATATGAAGCTACTGATCTTCAGACTAAATAGCAGAGGTAAACCTCGCTTTGTGAACTATCAAAAATACTCGAAATAACTGTCAGGGCTAGGAGTAACGGTGAGGGTTTGGGTAAGGATTATATTTTTTAAAATAATTAAATTCCTGAAATGAAAACGTGGAATTTGGCGGCCATTACTGTACGCATAACTAGCTATGGATGAGTACAGAAATTTTTCCATTTATGCTTTATAAAAAAAGAGCTCAAATTCGTTTAAAAGAGCCCACTTACAAAAACACCCACCACAGGTAACAGCGCTAGCGTCTGAATTACCAATAAACATTTCTAGAACAAAAAATCGATTTCTGTCTAGCAAGTTCAGTGAAATGCTGTTAAAAAAGAATGTCTAACGCAACATTCCCATTCGTTATATCGTCATTGAATTTGAAAAACGATTGTAAAAACTTCGACATCAGAAAATCATTTTTTCGACGACATGCGCTAAAGAAGCACTTTGAAGAATAATAACTTAATTATCTGTTCGCACAACAGCAAGCGATTTTCGTGGAGTAGCGAAAGGAACTTGATGCGAATCAGAAAATCAGAATAGAAATGTGATTACAATACAATCCAATACTACGCTGAGCCACTCAAGCTTCTGCCGATGAAGCCTGAAAGACTTTTCTGACTTAGAAACTAAACTTGCACTGACTTGGCAGGCAGGCGATCTCGTTGTCGGGAATCCCCTTGTAGTTATAGAGCGCCAGTGTCTAGAAAACTAAAAAGTTTTTTAAAAAGATAAGGCGCGGCTGCTTACCAAAAGGCAAATCGGTCAAAACAAAATATTGAGGGAAGATTAATAATTTAAAGACCACTGAAAACCGAGAAACTTGAAAAATTACGGACCCGGTGGTGGTATCCAGACGGCTTCGTTATTGAGTTTGATTAAAACTGAATATAAGATATAAATAATCTAGGGAAACCTTAACGCCAGTGTCTTCAGCTTCAACTTAAATTTATAACAAGCATAATGACGTGCCTTAATTAACGAAAAAGGTGGCAATTGTTTTTCGAGTTAGCAAAGACTGTGGGGAGATTAACTACGAAGTGTAGATAAGAAAACTCGGCAAATGACTGCGCTAAAAGACAGATCTCAAGTAACCTGATTGAAAAGACGAATGGTCAAGCGCCGAACTTGTTATTGTGGAACAATGCTTGTTGAGGTAATGTAATGAGATGTAATTTCGATAACTGTTACGAAAGTCTCTAAAATTCCAGTTAGGAGTTTCGATACTTGCTCAAAAGGCGCACAAGCCTTTATTTTCCCCTTAAGTATTAGCAGGAAATAACAGATACTGCGCTAAAAGTTAATTGCCCTTAGAAAAAGTCGAACAAGTACTTATCTTGTCGGAGGAGTTCCCTAAACTCCGTTTTCAAATTATCCTAAGTAATTATAGATTAGATCATCAAATTAGCGTTAGATGAATTGAATTGCAAAGTTCCTGAAACTTCCTATTTTAAATGAAATTCAAAAGCATTTCAGGGATAGCTATTGGAGGCAATGTTCTTGTGGGAGAGGCGGCAAGGTTTGAACTTCCGAAGCACTCTGGACAGTCTTTCCACCAGTAAGGAGATAAGATTTACACTATCTGCACTGTGAACCGCAGGAGATATGGAGATGGTTGGGCGAACAGAGGCTTCCATTGTTGACAAGATTGGTGTCAGAACCGGGCTCTTGGAACCTTGGTGGTTCTTTGACCTTTTCAGCATTTTTCTTTCCATCATGTCTTTTTCAAAGATCGAACGCTCCCTTTTCAGCGGCTCTGTTCTTTTTGTTTTCTTCATCTACCAAGGTTACAGGAATGGCCTCTTAACAGTTAGCTAGCCTGCCTCAGAGGTATCGGCAATCCGTACAGCCCTATTTCTTTCTTCGACTGGATTAATGGTTTCCTCAAGCAATGTCAATGCTTGTCAATGTATTTAAACTTGGCTGCAAGGTCAATACTTGTTTTAGAGAGTAAAGATTGTCAAGAACTTGAAAATGTTTTCGTTGCCAACACGCCTGGAGGAATAAACACCAGATTTCCCTTGAAGTTCTCAAGCTTCCTCTGCTGCGTTGCGTGTCTGGGAAAACGTTTTGTTCTTACAACTACAATTCAGTTCTCATTTTCTTTGTTTGTTGTAAATTTAGATAAGTTACCCGTAGAGAAGAAAAGCTACTGGGACTGTTCATATGAATGTTTTTAAATCCACAAACTTCATGTTTGACCGTTTTGCTTGTTCGCTGTAGGGATTTGAGAAATACTTTGATTGAAAGGATACCAAATGGGACATTTGTCAATCTACCAAGTCTCAAAAATCTGTGAGTACTAATGGAAAGGAAAAACGTTTTATATTCAAACAAGGAAAGCCGGAATACAAATCCAATTTGGAACAAAACCAATTTCAAATTTAGAAAATCTTCGAAACAAATGTCAAATTTAGTAAATTTAAATAAGTTATTCGCACAAAAGAAAAGCTACTGGGACTGTTCATATGAATGTTTTTTAAACCACAAATTTAATGTTTGACCGTTTTGCTTGTTTACTGTAGGAATTTGAGTTATAACCAGATTTCAGCGATACCAAATGGGACATTTGTCAATCTACCAAGGCTCGAGAAATTGTGAGTACTATTCTCGTTCTATAACTAGTTAGCTTTAAAGGGGATTTTACATAACTTTTGAATAATAACGTGGCAACGTACATGCGCTGTATAGCAGAGATGCTTTGCGGCCTTGGCAAATAAATTGGTCAACCACACCTTGTACGTGGAACTTAAACTGTACTCCGGAAAGGAGTTAGCTGTTGCGACCCACCCAACTCCCCTGGCAGCGGTTGACAAGTTTTCCTCTCCTCGTTGCATGCTCATTCGTCTTCGCAGCCGCGAAGTCATAGGGCAGAATGGCTATTGCTCTCTGGACATCTGCCTTAATCGATTCAAACTCATCTGAATCACAATGCGCGTGTTTTTCGATGCGTGATTGGCTATTCAGGCGCAAACTTGTAAACTCGCTGAGCTTATAAATATCCGGAAATGTTCGACCGTATTCGAATGTAAACTTCGGAGAAGTCAATCATTAATAGGTTGAACGATGGCTGTTATGTTTCTAAACTTGTAAAAATATTTTATGCGCGCCTATTTTAAATAGTGCATAATTTCCGTGTTGAGCAATTTATGAAAACTCTCTGAGAACCTTTGTGCAAACGCACTCTGTATTATTTAAGTAAAACTGAGGGCTACAAGAAACGAAACTTATAAATAATTCTATCACTCTCATTAATCGTGAAATAAAGTTCAGTGTGAGTTACTAAAGCTCTAGCCGCTGCGTTTGTAAAGCTTCATGTCGGCCGTTATATTTTATTCAATGTGTGTTTATGTGTGTCAACATCGATCCTCATAATCTAACCGTCTAAAGACTGCCATACTTTTTATAGTTCTATTCTTTCACATTAATTTTGGTTGTGAAAAGTTAACTATCGTCTTTCATCAGTTTCAGTGAATGAGTGTCTGCCCAATTTAAATTTAGCAATCA
The DNA here is from genome assembly GCA_025388745.1 of Hydrozoanthus gracilis. Classification (NCBI taxonomy): domain Eukaryota; kingdom Metazoa; phylum Cnidaria; class Anthozoa; order Zoantharia; family Hydrozoanthidae; genus Hydrozoanthus; species Hydrozoanthus gracilis. The sequence goes on from JANVCF010184945.1 coordinate 9,486, forward strand.
ACTGTTCATCCTCAGCCTGTTTCCGTCGTTTGATTACGTCTAACTACTGCCATACACTCAACTAACAAAACGCAGTTCGTTAAAGTTTCATTTATGTTGTTTTTTTCTTTGGAGGCTCCTTTCAATTAGACCTTTAAACATACCCTCAAAAAGTCTGCTTTCGAAAAAGTTTGTCGCAGTTTTAAAGTGCTTTGGAAAGACACCTTGTTTAGAATGCCGTCACTTTTGTGCAAACAGCGCATTATGCATGACTCAACTACATAAAGATTCATTGAAAAAAAATGAAATGTTCATACACATTCAAGTGTTTTAGAGGCTCCTTATTAAGACCCTAGAGCGAGCTCTCAAAAAAACCTGCGCTCGAAAAAGTTTGTCGCAATATTGACATGAAAGGCTTGGTAAGCTGTCTTGTCTTAACTTACCACCATTTGTGTAAACAGCAAATTTTTCATGACATAACCACAGAAGCGGATCGTGAGAAACAAAGAAATCAACTAACCGGCCAATCCATATGTACGCGTGTTAAACAGTCCTTATAGTCATTCCATTTTTGTAAACAATGTGTTTTGCCATTCTTAACTCTAACTTGAAATCGCCAGCGTTCTATTTTCTAAAGTTCTTCTGCGAGAACCTGCAGCAATAGCTAGTCCCTTGGGGATCATTAACATTCAGCTAGCCGTAGTTATTTTGTTAACGAAACTTGCTCTAATGGACCGGAAACTAAACAAAAAAAATTTGAATCGCGCGGGGTTTCATCAAGCTCTGCTCAAAAGAGCTCCCGATTCATTTCTTGTATGATTGCATGGTTTTCATGGCGATATTTGCTCTGCGAGACTCTCCCGCGATGAAAGAGAAAAAAATTGTCGGCTTTTACTTCAAATTACGCTCCAACAAGATGTGTGATTTTAATATCGAATTTAGAAAATCTTCAAATTGAGAAAATCTTCAAAACAAATATCAAATTTAGTAAATTTAGATTAGTTACCCGTAGAAAAGAAAAGCT
>JANVCF010184956.1:0-10487 GCA_025388745.1 Hydrozoanthus gracilis
GCCCGTTACTCGCGTCTCTGGTGACACCAAAAGCCGATTGGACAACAGAAATCGAAGCGGCGCACGTAAATGTTAACTTGCTCTCAACACAATCACCCCACAATCAAACTATGCTAACGTTAACTGTAAAATAGTTTAGATCTTAGGCTATTTCTATTGTAATGCCCTGAGAGAAAAAAGGGTTTTTTCTTCGAAACCTTTTGATAATATATAGCTTAAGGCACATTCCAATCTTCTACTAAATAGACAAACATTTTGGCACTTTTTCGATTTTTACTAAAAACTTTCGGCTTTCTAAAAAGCTAAAGATTTTGTTATCATCGAACACACAACAATTTCGGTCTAAGAGCGGCGTCTGTTTCCGTTTAAATCGAAAAAATATTCTTTACGTTTATGGCAAGAATGGAGAGCGATAGTTGGGCACTATGAAGGGTCTCTAAAACAAGTCGAGTTATTCGGTCAAACAAGTACTTAACCATTTGAAACGGAACAGGAAAAAAGAACTATATGCAAGTTTATCTCAGTGAAAAGAAGCGGATATAAGCCAATTGAATTAAAAGTTTGAAAGTCCGCTCAGTTAAAAGACCCTCGTCAGTAACTGCAAGTTCCAGGTGAACTGAGAGAGTAGATAATAAAGGAGAATGTTTTGTTAGAAGGCAATCAAATATACTCCCAAAACAAATGACCCCTTAATGTTGTTGATATAGTTCTGCAGTTGTCGGCATTTCGTTTGTAAAACTAAAAGCAAATGAATAGTTGATAGTGTTTGCAAAGTGTGTTTGGTAGACGGCGCCTGAAACTGCCTCAAAAGAAACATTTTTGACACAATGGGAAGCCATTGATTCTTTCAGTCCCTCGACAAGTAATTCGTGCTGGTTGCAACAAGTGGCGTATTCGAGAGGAATCATTGAAAGATAACCTTGAATTGAGTTTTCAATAACCCAAAACACCAAGTTGAACCATAAAATCACTAAACAATTAGCAATGTTTATTCAGTGGAACAGCTGTCGCTTAGATGAAAGAATAGCTTAATAAGAGTTAAGCTCGGCACAAGTATAGTGTTTAGAATTTCTTCCACATCGGGTTTTCGGAGGCGTCTTTCGTCGCTCTTTCCCAAAAACAAAAGGGCCATGTTTTCGCGATCGGGACAAAAATATGTCTTAAACTCTTTAAAATTTAATTGTTGAATCCCCTTCCAAGTACAGTCTGTCTATTGATGCGTCTATGAAACGTTTAACTCATTTGTGTACATTGCTATACCAACCTTGTGAAAGCGCTTCAACTCGATGTCTTAAAGTTTTTACTGACATTTACAGTCTTAGAAAGAAGCAAGGCTTCAGTTTTAAGCGTATTCGTCAACCCCCCAAAGTATTTGGAAAGCCACTGTTTCCAAATGTAAACTTAAATAATTTTTAAATAAATGCAATTAGAATTTTGTGTCTGGGGCGTGATCGTGCGGCAAGTGTATCACTATAGACCGTCAAGAAGGTCAAATGTAATGGCGACTAATAAAAAGGAAAATGTTTTGGAATGAGTTAGAGATTTAAACGTCTCCATAATAGGCTTAAACACTGTTCACAGGCTCTTCACCTCAATAACTCTTCAAATCGGGCCATTGTTACTACAAACCCTACAGGGGTATTGAGAGAAAATTATCAACAACAAAACGCTTTGAGCTTGAAATAAGTGGCCCATTGTCATAGTAAGTATAATCATTTGCCGCATGGCATGAAAGAAGGACAATAGACGGTGTATTCAAAGGAAAATTACGTTGTGTCGGTGTACTTTGCTTCACAGCTTTGAGCCGGGTAGTGATATTAAACTTCAGATAATCGATTAGACTGCTTCCAAAACGAGAACCGAAGTTTCGACGGTAAGGCAAGCCGTGTAGGGCCTATTCCCGCATGTTGACAATCTTAAATGGGTGCGAATTAAGCTTTTCTTTTTAAAGTTCTTAACTCAGCGGGGGTCAGTAACCTTTGCTCATGGTAATCTGCCGCAGGTCTAAACACTCTGTCATTTTATAAATTGGCATTTAGTTTCGAAGCAAGGAAGCGGTCCTACGCCAAACCTAGTTGTCGCTTACAGATAGCACATAGCTATGAATGTAGCATCAGATTGTCAATTTTAATAACATAAGCACTTCAAGTATTACCCTTAATTAAGGATATTGCACGAGCTGATAATAAATTACGAGACTGAGGCACTCAAAGTAAAACAATGCATTAAGAATATGCACAGTGGAGCCGTCTTAAACGCCGCTACCGCCAAATTAGATCGTGGAAGGAAAGACATGTTTATCTCGCAGGGGTTAAATGGTTGACCCCTATGCAGTACCCTTTAAAGAATTATTGTGTTATGTGGTTTTTCTTACTATTTCACACTGTGTAGGAAATGTTTGGTTTAGCCAAAACTCCAATAATTATTAATAAACTCTGAGTAAAGAATGTCTTGTTATGGTACATGCTGATTGGTCAACCGTTTCGCATGAGTCAAAAGAAGTTTCGATTGTGTTTATTGGCAGGGCTGACAACCTGTGCTTTTCTATTAAATTCAGCAATCTCGGCCAAGTGATTGGCTCTCGAGTCGGGATTTAAACATCTATAGTTAATTACTTTTCTGACATATCGGAACAAGGTGTGATTTTTATTCATTGACACTAATTAGGGGACGTGGGTGAAAGGCGGAACATAATAATTCTGGTCGTCGACGCTGAAGCCAGTAAAACTTTATTAGTGCCTTCATCTCGAAACACCACTTAAGAATTTGTCAGCAACCAGCAAAAGAGCACGGGACCCTAGCATGCACAACGAAGAGAAAAAACTCACCTCTTTTTCTGTTAACCATTTATTACAAGCTGCAGAAGGCACTATGTCTGCGGGCGACAAAAACACTGAAAGTACAAACAACGAAAGTTTAGATAGTGAGAAAGTCAAAATAGTTTTGGAAGAAGCGGATTTATGGAGGAGGTTTAAAGCCTTGACAAACGAGATGATTGTCACAAAAAATGGAAGGTAGGCGGTAATAAAAATTGAGCTCTTGAAAAACGCACTTTTTCCCGTAACAATCATTTTTTGTCTTCTACAATGAGTTTCTGTAGCGAAGCCTCTCGTTTTTTGTCCATAGGCGCATGTTTCCAGTTTTAAAAGTAAACGTTACGGGTCTCGAGCCAAAGGCTATGTATTCAATACTGCTTGATTTTGTGGCCGTGGATGCGAATCGCTGGAAGTATGTGAATGGCGAGTGGGTTTCTGGAGGCAAGCCTGAATCGCCAACGCCAAGTTGTGTCTATATTCACCCTGATTCACCAAACTTTGGAGCGCACTGGATGAAACAATCGGTCGCCTTTAACAAAGTCAAACTGACAAACAAGCAGAACGGAGCAGGACAGGTATTAAGGGTAGATAGGATTAGCGAAACATCTGAACCGTGCACGGACGAGAAGAAGAGCGTGGCCCTTTTGTTACTTCTACAAAGTTAGTTTCTTATAGGTTTTTCGTTAAGCTATTGTGTCCATGTATGTTGATCGAACAACAACGGTGTTCTACAATTTCAGTTAGTTCGCCGTTATTCTCAGTTTTCTTCCTACGTTTGTTTTTGGAATTTTGAAAAAAAACTAATAATTGCTCGTAACTGAACTGATGCCTATATAGACGCTATGTTTATCATAATGTTTAGTATATATACAACTGTCCAATATAGCTTCCTTGTTGCACCTAAACGTTCACATAGTTAGCTTCTTCAAGACTTTAAAGTTTTTCAAAGAATAATCACGATTAGACTTAAGAGTAACAAAACTTGACGTCTTTCAGATCATGTTGAACTCGCTACATAAATACGAGCCGCGACTTCACATTATCCGAGTAGGAGGAGCGGAAGCGAACCGTACTCTCGTTTCTGTCTCCTTCCCAGAAACACAATTCATCGCAGTCACAGCATATCAGAATGAAGAGGTTTGTAGTTCTACAAAATTCTATCATCTTTTTAATTTGTAACGGCTAGCATGTTTTGACAGAAATAAAAACAAGTTTTTATCTATGTTGACTTACAGATAACGAGTTTGAAAATCAAGTACAATCCATTTGCTAAAGCCTTCCTGGATGCGAAAGAGAGGTGAGCTTAATACTTAGATTTTGTCGTTTCACGGACATGTGTACAAGTCTCGTAACATACACTTCTTGTTGAGTTCTATCCAAAGAATTCTTCCTTTATAAATCATTTTGCTCTTTTACATAGGCAGGACCAACGTGAAGCTCTCGAACAAGTCGTCGAACCGCATCCTGGCTACTCGCAATGTAAGTCATGTTCACAGCAATCCGATTTGTTATTTTAAGAGGAGGTTGTGAATCAGACGTTTAATGTATGTTAGCCCTCTGTTCTCTGTGGGTTTTGGAAGATGTCCTCAAATGGTTGTGACAATGGCTTGTCTTTCACAGTTTTGTGATTAACTGCTTTTGACAGAAAGTTTCACAGAGAGGTACAAACAAGTTTATGAAGTGTAATCGAAGTGATGTCACAAGTAGCGCGTCGTAACTTGTGTTCAGTGTCACGCTGCAAATATTCAAGTCAGACACAAAAATCTGCATTCTAAATACAACGACAATGAATTCGTCTTCATTGATCAATGAAATAGCTGAAAAGTGTTAGTTTTTCTTTTCGTAACTAATAAGGCCAAGCTTTAGCTAAGAAATATTGCAATAAGAGGATTTTAAACTCAAGAGTGACACCCTTCTTATCGTGTGTATGAAAACTTGACAATGGATATTTTTAAAAAATAATGACAAAGAAGATAATCAAAGTTTCTTTTTTATACACTAAAGACTTAGGAGTACTTTTTATAAACCTTCACTTTTAAATTGCAAGTTGTAAAACCTTAGCACATCTTTATTGGCGGGCTTAAACAAAGTTGCATTGCATTTGTATACCCTGTATGTTGTACTAAATTTTTCTTTGATCTGAAAACTCGCATTACATCGAATTTTCATTTGCCTTTGATTTAGGTGGATGGTTTTGTCCTGCTGGGCCGGCAGCTGTATATCCCCACCACCACCATCGGCCCTACCTTCCATCCTCACCCTACGATCGCCTTGGAATACGCAGCCATCGGCAGTCGCCTTACCAAAGTCCCTACAAGAGACCAGATCTCGGTTCGACCGGTAAGTGATTTGATAATGTACGGATAGACAGCAAATGAAATAAAAATAGTAACATTAAAAAGTGTTTCAGTTCAATTTCTTCAAGACTTGGCCGGTTATACATTTATAAAACAAGAGTTAAAACAAGTTATCGGAGAAAGAGAAACAAAAGCAAGCTCTCAAAGTAATGTTCTATAACTGTATGGTAGCTTTCTTTTGTTGTATAGGCACTGTAAGGCATAAAAACTTAAGTAGAGTTCACTGTTGCAGAATATTGTCCTTGTGTTACTAAACTTTTGATTTTCCGGGCCGCAAAATTTGTTTTGCAAACTCTGCCCATACTTATCTCGACTAGTAATAATACTTTGTTAAGTTTTCTAAACATGGCATTTTTTGAAGGGCAGCTAAGTAAATGCACAGATGACCTGTCTTATTCAGTTATTGTGTCTAACTTTTTGTAATCATATTCGAGTGATTCAGTGTTGTTAAGCCTCTTAGCTTTTTTTTTTTTTGATTCTGTCCTCGCTCACTTTCTTAGAAAAGTTTAGATTTATTTAACAATACGCGTTTTCTTTATTTTAAACGTTTCACTTTCTACTCTAACCTTATAGTTTTAATCGGTTTTAACGAAACGTCCTTGGAACAATTATCCTAATCTAATTCAGAAGATTGTTTTTAAATCAAGCCATAATGAATGCTACGGATCGAATTTGTTCCCTTTTAATGTAAAATAAATCGAAGATTCACTAAATATTGCCATTTATCCTTTTTACCCAATCATTTTTGGAAAAGCAAATTTTAACTGAGAGGAACAAGCGAAGTTTTCACACTCTATAAACTAGTCGGGTTTCTGAAGCAATTTCCGTACAATTAAGTTCTATTCATTTCATTCTTCTATATTGGTTTTCGTTATCAAGGAAACGATGCTTAGTTCGTGAATACAGTTTGTGAACACCGTTTATCTCGAACAAGAAAAAAAAAACTTGATTTTGATCTTCATCTTCGACATACGCTTGCAATACATTTCTTACGAAATTCTTTTCAGTACAGAAAATTATTATATAAACGTTTATCGTAGTGTAAGACGTTTGATCTTGAATTTATCTGAGCTATAGCTCATTTGATACGAGGCTAGATAAGAGAGAAAAGTTTTATCTACAAAGAGTCCTGTCTAGTGTTTTGACCCCCTACTTTAATTTTGAAATCGACGCTAATTTTCGATATCAAAGGTTTGTCTAGATCTAAATTTTTCTTTAAGGTATATTTCTACTTTAAAGTCTTAGTATAATGATTAATTGGGAAAAACATTACTTGTTTTTTTGTAGCACATACACAACAATTTTATACAACGGAGGCAAATCAGCTGTTGATCCCAGCACCTGGAGCCATCGAGAGCATACCAACCCCTAGTGGCGTATCGCTTGCTCATTCCCATCACTCTGTTCAAAGCACGCCTTACCAATTGGGCACAGGACTTAACCTTCCCGTTTATAGCACAAGTTCGAGATCAAGTATGGAAAATGACGTTACAAGACGAGAAAATGAGCTTGCGAACCGTTCAAAGTATATTCAAGGAGCAAACGTCGCCTTGCACCCAGCTTGGAATTCTCTGGCGCAGCCCTGATTAACTTTATATTTAATTACAAATAAATCTTCAAGAAGTCTGCCAAGGAGAAAACCGCAGAGACCTTGACCTAAGAATTCCTCTGTATGAACGAAAGACTAAACATTAGTATTGTTATAAACTTTCGTAGTTCAAAGGAGATATATGGATACTTGACTCAAGCAACGTGTTGCTTTTCGATTTCAATTCCAATAACTTTAATTACATAAAATAGCAAACCAATATATATATATATATTGTAATGATTAAAATGATTTTAGTATTTACTGGAATGACAAGTTTCGCGAGAATAAGTGCCGATTGGAGACTGTAAATATGATTTGTAAAAAGCGGCTATTTTCGCAAAAGTTTGTCGTCCCAAACGAATTATTGAATTAAGTTACTGTTATGATCATCCTATGTGATGTGCATATATTAAGCAAATTTGACAATGCTCGTAAAATTGCAGCGGCGTATTTAAGATTACTGTAAATGAGATTATGAAAAATAAATATAGAATGGAATTTTACAAATTATGTTTTGCATTCAACACTGATGGGACCGTGACGTGTTTTCGGCTTCCTTGACTTTTCGTTATCCCCCCGCTTTGTCCAATCCCAAGATTGGATTATGCTAATTTAAGACACTCTTAATATTTGGAGTATAAAATTAATTTTTCTAAAGTAAACCGCACGGAGACTTGATGAACAACGTGACACCTTTAAAAATGTGGTGCCGACAAAAAAAATTGCCAATAAGTAATTTCGTCGTCCCATAGTTTCAATTTCGTTCTCATCTATGACGGCGCTTATCCACTCAATACAAGTCGCCTACGGCAGAATTGCGTGAAGAACGGCGATTCCTGAATGTTGATACAACTTATCACCAAATACAGATTGTCGCATAAAACTCTTTACACTTGTTTGCAAGAGAAAGGTGACACAAAGTATTTCTCTTAGATGTGTCAGCAATACCGATTTTCAACAGCGATACCCTCGTTAAGCAGAGAATTCCTTGAACCAAGTGTTTGCAGTGTTCGTTACTTTTACGGGCCAGAAAGATTGTTTTCTCGCTAATTTTAATTACGAAAACAAATTATTTTCACGGCAGTGCTTATATTAACTGTTATTATACGAGTTATTGTATGTTTTTGGTTCCGCTCAACTTTCGGTTTCTCCTACCGAACAGCCAGGCTTAATTTGGGCATTGTCTTCACACTGTGGTGCAAATTCGCTATACAATAAAAAAGACAGCCTGTCGGTGTTATTGAAAACTGCCACACGAACAAACAAGCAAGCGATACCGTGGCATACTTTTTTAACGGTTAAATGAAAATCAAGTTTGGTCATCCGCAGGCTCTTCCCTGTTGATTTTACCCAATTGCGACCTCCCAAACACGCCGAAGTTGACTGCCTCTTTGCTATCGGGCGCGCATTTGATTGCTCATAACAAGTTCTCATTTTAATTAAGAAATGATTGATGAGGGCTGTGATGACCTTTGTTTATGAAAGCTTGCTAACTATATTACTTTTGACTGTTATGCTAATGAGCAGGTTAATATGTCAGGCCGGGCGCTATTCAATATTTTCTGTTTAGTTCTGCGCCGTATTCATTTCTCTTAATTACTACACGACCTTTCTTTGATCAAAGCCTTTAGTTCTTGCCGCTATTTATTGTAACAATAAAAGATTGCTTGGAGCCCGGATAGAAACTTTTCGTTTGTTTTGCCTTTGGAAGAAAAATTCGTTGAAAACACTAGCACTTGCAAAGCTGCGTTATAAGTTTTTTTTATCTTTAGAAGTTTACAGACAGAAGCCGTAGATAAGGCAAAACAAACGCATCTACTTCTCTTCAAAATGTATGAACAACAATTACGGATGGCCTCTCCTCTGTAAAATGACAAAGCACTGACTTCCGCGATTCTGACCAAGTTTGACCTTCAAACATTACTGTCATTCTTTTTCCACTTAAAATTTCATCAATGAATGAACTTGGTTTGTCTTCTATTTAAAAGGCTAAAAATGCTGAGAACGCATTTTTTTGTTATTTATAGCACAGATACGTCATGCGATTTTCTAGCAAAGAGCAAGAGACTTGACAAATTAGTGCAAAACATAAACCACTCTTGACACGATGAAGTCTACTTGTAACTAAAAGGTTGTACAATTGTATTTATTCCTTAACGGATATAACTTGAAATCGAGCAACGCAGTGTGAGAGTTTTTCTGCTGGTTAAACAACGGCAAATTGGTAGTTGAACTTTTTACTTTATGTCAAAAAATATAATAAATTCTGGTGAAAATTCAATTTACTATTGATATATAAAAGCCTCTTTGTTATGAAAACTGTTTTGCCTCAGCGATGAAAGAAATATATAAGCCGTATAAGCTCCACAAACATTATCTAATCCCCTTAATAAGGAGGCAGATAATTGGTAGAGTCGGTGTTTTCAATACATTAAAATAATTTCTTTGCTAGTCATCTTTTAAAGCGACGTTGCACATTTCCATCAATTCTTTTTTCTTTGAAACGATGATAAAAGGAAGAACAAGAAAGCTCTCGATCTCCCACTTGGCTTATAATCGAAGACTCGATTATGACACATTGAATAAACAAAAGGCGCTTAAAAGAGCTGATGTCCCAAGTTTGGCCATTTGGCAAGTGGCATCGAATGTGAAGAAATCTACAGTAAACTTCGCGATGACTTAAGAAAACTGTGTGAATCGAGCTTGTTTAGAATATTTTGTTTGTGCGATCTACCAGCTAATTTTAAGTAGCTTGTAACACTGGCATTTAGTTCTTGAATATTAGTAAGATGTTTCAGTAGCTAACCCGCATAAAAGTACACACGTATGCTGGATGATCCGTGTTCTTATTTATCGAGTGTTTTCTGCGAAATCCGCCTGAAAGTGTTCTAAAGATGTTATTTCATTTAAAAAATTGAGCTCAATAACCCAGAAGGTAACCAATTTTGTTATATAATTTTGTTTAGCCAAATCAGGCCAAAAGCAATGTACTGTACCCTGGTACTATGTTCTTTGTCTTTGACGTTTTAAAAATAAACAGTATTTAAGCCAACCAGCTTTTCATTTAAGAAAAATGCTCATTTTTGGCTCAATGTTTCTCAATGTTTCTAACCAAATTTCAGCCTATGTGTTCTTAATCCACTTGTTGTTTTGTGCGGGTATAAGATACGTAAGATTGTTAGAACAAGTAAGCGGGAAAATGCTTTTATCTAATCAAAACTGTTACACAGTGAGTTAAAATTTGGCAATCCGTGCTTTAGTGTTGTGGTATCAGTTGGTGATTCAGTCTACTAGGGGACTCCTATGCACTCATTTACGCGGGGCCACTTGCCGTCTATGGATGCATGTGGCAACCGACAAAAACGATATACTCATATAGTATCTGTCAGAAAGTGTTGATTTCAGTTATACTAAAAAAAGGCTCTGACCGGGAACAGTCCTTCTATCCTTTGTTTTCCGTTGAAAGAAGTCGACATCTAACACGTGGGAAGAAATCACTTCATTCGGTACAATTTCGAAATTTTGTGGGATTCCTGTGGTACTTTTAGACTTGCTTACAGGCTTCCTGTTGTGGGGTTCGAGCCCACTTACCGGGCGATCACATAGTGGCTGCTGTTTATCGACCCATTACACTTTCTCCAATTCTTTAAAAGTGAGTTTTTTCTAGATTAAAAATAGGAAAGATTTTGATCCAGCTATGGAAGTTAGGGCAGTTTCAAACTG